>JBBIGC010000033.1:1495510-1506476 GCA_037576955.1 Lepidarchus adonis
TGGACAGAAAGCCTGATCTCCCCTAAGGAACTGCAGATGCCTCTTAACATTGAACTCTTTTTATCACTCTCCAGTGTTGACCAGAGGAGGATGGGTTCTCCTTCTGAGCCTTGGTTCCTCTCAAGGTTTCTTCCTATTTAAGGAGTTTTTCCTTGCCACTGTCGCCTTTGGCTCATTGGGGGCTCGGACCCGGATTCTATCATCTCTGTAAAGCTGTTTTGTGGGGGGAAAAGCGCTGTATAAATAAATTTCACTTGACTTGACTTTGACTTGACAAGAAGATATCAAAGCGTAGTCAGCTTGCAGTTTCCACAATGAGAAATGCAATTAAGAGATGTCAGCTCAGGGGAACTGTGGAGTTCAAGATGAGATCTGGAAGACTAATAGAACTTTCGTTGAGAACTGCTCGCATGCTGGTCAGAAATACAAATCAAAATTCCCATTTGACTGCAAAAAACCTGCAGGAATATTTAGCAGACTCAGGAGTGGTGGTGTACCGTCGCAGAAAAAAGCGTTACCTGCATCCCCATCATAAAATCCAACATAAGAGGTAAGCAACAGAACATCTACAGAAGCCTGGTGCATTTTTGCAAGACGACCAGAAAATATTACAGAACCAGAAGGTCGTCGAGTGGTCAAACATAACCGAGCCAAGCATAACACGTACCGTTCTAACCCACGCCTGATGGCCCTGAAGGTGCACTGTCTTCTTCCAGTCCTCGGCGAGGGTCCCTAGTTGGCGATTGGAACATGCCCTTTCGCCTCATCGCCTTGGGAGCGATGCTTTCTTCCGGGCCGCTGTCCCTCTGAGCTTTGGCCGATGCCTCTTTCAGGTGCTGGATGGGCTGCTCGATCTCTTGTAGCATCCATTGCTCCATCATCCCACTTCTAACCCCAATGTGATGATTTTTGCTTGAATCGTCGTTGGGAACAATGATGGAGAACACACCAAAGAGTTCTTGCTCAAATCAGGTTCGGAAAAAACAACAACTCTCTTTTTGTTTTTTCCCCAGATCCTTAAAAATGTATAACTTAACTTCCAGTCAAAACAGCCGTTAAGTTGCCCTATGCCTTTTGTTACACAGTTATAATGTACTTTCCATTTAACAGCTGTGACAGTATGTCTCCGGGCTTGCTAGCTATATTAGCCTCGTAGCTCCAGTGCAATATTAGAGAACCAAATTGTACACACTACAGTCCATACTGTATAAATCTGAATGTGCATTCATTGTCAACAACTTTTCCTGACTCCTCTAAGAATTGTGCGGGTTTGGGATTACAGCGCCTTGCCCTGTCAGTGTAAGCTGAAGGCGGCGTGACCTCCCTTGTCATTTCTCTCCTGGTATCTGTGAGTGTAATTACCATTGCCTCCATGAGGCTGGAGTGCTAGGCCTCTGATATGTTTGCTTCGCTGATTTGTGTGTGCCATTTGAAGCTTTATCTGCCTATTGACGCAAGGGGGGATTAGGCTAGCAAGAAACAAGCCAGGTTTATCAGCTCCCACTGCCTTCCCACCCCTCCATTATCCCTCAGAGAGGACAAAGAGGGAGAAAATGTGCACATATTTTGGCAACTTTTAGACACACATCCTCACTCCACCACTGTGAAGTATTTGCATGTCATAGCACAGCCCACAGAACAAAAACAAGTGTCTGCGATGTGCCGGTTATTCAAATTAATAATCCTTTTCTTTAATTTTAACTGACTTAGGCTTCTCACTCGCCCGGGATGGATTTGCGTGAAAATTAAAAAATGTAAAAAAATGTAAAAGAGAGAGAAGAAGCATAGTTTGTTTGAAAAGCTGTCACAGACATAATCCTTATTGGCCATGGGGCGTGTATGGAGAAAGCCTGCATCTCCCACCCCCACGCTATCTCTGACTGCCACCATGAAAATGTCATTAATTTTGTCCTGAACTAATTGCTACCATTTCTGACACAGCACTCGTATCTTAATCCTCATCACATCATGAGGATTTTCACACCGCACTCTGACTGGGCTCCTCCAGTCGGGCCTGTCCTCTCTCGAACACACATGTGTACACGTCCATACGCACACACACACTGCTCCAGAGCAGTGGGTCTTTTGTGATTACTTATTAAATATAAAATGGCTGTCATCCTCCTTCGGAGAGCTGTAGGTGGGGGGGATCTGAAGGTGGGTGATGGATCAATTTAGCTCACAGTGCTGTTCTCATGCCAGTTCTTTTAATGAGCTTTGATGTTCATGTTGAGCTGCATCAGAGAGACACTCCAGTACAGACAGATCCTTTTCTCCAGCAACCTCTCACACAGAGAAGATCTTTGGCATTTTGTAGGGACGCTTAAAACATCCCATCCTGAGCTGTTACATTACCACCTTTTTTACTGTGCTTATGAAAGGCTACAACTTGCTACTTAATAGAAACATGGCCGAAATGACTGTTTTACAGTCTCTGCATCCTTTTTCCATAACTCTGCCTTGTGCAAAACAATATCACATGCTTGCAGAAGCAGAAAAGTCACCCATAACCTAACAGCCATCCGTATTTCCTTTGTCCTCTTTCTTTTGTTCCTTATTGGTGACACTTCTTTGGATCAATAGGCTGAGGGTCTCTGATGCTTTCTCCCTCTGCCCTCTCATTCTTCACATTGATTTTCTGCCAGTGACCTGTGCGCACAAGCTGGGAGTCAAGTACTCCATGACCTCACACATATACAAAGAAATCAACTCACACAGCATGGTCAGTTGGTCTGGCCTTCTGGTGGCAAAACAGAGAATGTAAGCTGTAAGCTTTTACAACAGACTGACTAGCTAATGCAGAGCCCAGGCCATCCAACCTTATCATTTCTTTTAGAGCAAAACATCAAATCACATGTTTAATGGCCCATTAAATCTATTTTGTGGTTTTATGTCGCCATCTGGTGGTTGATTTGGCATTTACATGCAATTTGAATTTTTTTTCCTGTATTAGGGAAGCAACTGGTCCTTCGCTAGTAGAATGGGTCTCTAATTGGTGTCACCTTCTAGTGACTTTTCTGCCCCAAAATGCCTCTATCACAGGGCTTCCCAGACTAGATTTGGTTCTATAATATTTTATCTAAAATACAATGTGTATCACATATATACACTTTGACAAATTTTCATGGATTTAGCTTTATTTTTATTTTTATACATAATAGAATATTTCTAACATTTTCAAGGGTCATCAGACATTATTCACTTTATAAAATTATGTGCCACAAGCTGGAAGTCCCCCACCCCCAAACAGAATTAAATAGAAAATTTAAACAGTAATGACAATAAACATTCACCTTTAGACTTTCATACTGCTTCAACAGTAACAACTGGCCACATTTCACTTTTGTGGGACTTTTTAAAGAAAACCTTTTCTGAAGAAGAAAAAAAGTTCCTCTAGGATAAAAAATGCAAGAGTTGAACTCTTTAAAAATCAATATCATCAGTGATGTTTGATTAATTTATTTGTAATTATTTCAAATAAAAGGCATTTCAGTATCCCTTTCACACAGGCAGCATTCAGCCTTATTCAACATCTCCATTGTTATTTCTGTTTAACCTAAAACCGAAAAATAAAATAAATTTAAAGCTTTGATATTCAGGTCTTAGCATTGTTGTTCCCCCTGTAGCCTCTGAAGCAGAGAAGTGTAGCTAAGACCAAAGGGCTACGCTAGCCTATGGCTATATATAGTATGCTGGGCCCTGGTACCAAAGTGTCAAGAAACTTTTGTTTCTCCTCATATCCTATGAGGGAGTGCGTTGATTCATGCATTTTCATAGTCTGTGGAAACTTAGAGCATTATCTCTAAAATGCATGGGGTTCCCTGTTCTTAAAGTTAAGGTGTGTGACTGAGATAAACAACAGAACAAGTTAGCCAGTTAGCATCAGAGGTAATGATATCTTCAGCCCAACTTTTGTCCCTTTACTGTCTACACTTCATAAAATCAACTTCAAAGAAAGCCCCCAACATGATCAAAGTAGACTGCAACATTAACCAAGTATTGACCAGACCAGGTCGCTCTTGGGCTGCGAATTAACCTCTACCGTGTTGCTTGCTATATCTACTTGTATCTGGATTAGGTTTGAACTCTAAGTGCAGACTATGCACATATATATGCATATGTGTATACTCTTTACTGAAAAAAGGTTGTTAAAATTATATGGCAACAAATAGCTTCCATGCTGGGTAGAAAACAAGACATCTGAGGACAGAAACAAATGTTTAGCACTGCAGTTCAGTGCTCTTTAGCTTAAGTTCAAACATAACGCACAGATTTCCCAGTTCTGTTTTTCTTTAAGCCTGTGTCTATTGGCAAATCATGTGTAGTATTGCAGCTTAAATATTCCACATAACATACATTGGAAGAAAACAACAACAAAAGCATGGGTTTAAGAGTGTCCTTGTGTCTTACTGTCTTACAGATTAAGGCTTTAGACCCAAAGGCACAAACCTCCTTTGAGAGAACACGGAGAAAGCCAGGGACCCGAACGCTATGTTTACCACACAACAAGGCGTACAGCGCGTTCTGATGGCTCTTAAAACATCCAAAACCTTTACACTTCTGACATCAGCTTTTGTATAAATTCCACACCAGCCTCTTTTTGCTCCCCTTGCATGTCTGAAATCCTGTCATCAGATTATTATTCAGATTCAATGAAAAGGAAAGAGGAAAGTATATGAAAATTATGAAGAATCTGCTGAGACAAGGAGCTTTGAAGGTTATTCTGTATGGAACACATCCTGCAATATTAATTTCTCTGCTCATGCTACTTTTGACAAAGTCACTCTAATCATCTCTTCAAATATGAGCAGAATTTTCAAAGCCCTGTTCATGAGAGCACGTGGAGGAATGCATTTCATTTGATGCACTTGAATCCTTTTCAGTTATGAATTTTAATATGCCTGCCAGCGACAAACAGCTGCATTTAGAATTAGCATTTAAGTCTGAAGCACTAAAAAAACATCACACTGTCTTCCCCCCCTCCCCCCCATGTCTAAACTCTACAATGTATATGAATGCATTCCTAGAATAAACTGCAACTAGGGACATGTCCTACTTCAACAACGTATCATACATCTAATTGATGTCTACTTTAACAAATGTAAATTTTAAAACTATGTGCAAGATCTGTACTGCACAGTAATGGTGCGGCTGTCTGATTTTAGAGTCTTTCAAAGGGGAACTGCAAAACATGGAGTAATTCCAAGGTTCTCAAACATCTGTATTCTATATAACCATCCTATACTGATCACTTACTTTCATATGTTTCCACCCCTCCATACAACAGCAGAAGCAAATACCGTCATTAAATCAACCTGCTTCATTCCATTGTACTTGGAAACTCAATACGCCACATGTTCAAAGTATAGCTCCATTGACAAAGCAATAATAAAGGCAGGTGTTCTTGCTCTGAGGCGACATAAGGAGATGAACGCGACCGCTTGCGTTCTGTGAGGTGAAAAAAGTCAGTCATTTCATCTTGCGTACAATGTAACGTGTGAAAAGAATAAGAAATGATGTGTAGTGTGCGTCTGTGTGTGTTGCAGGTCAGATGGATCCAGCCTAGCTCTGAGAAAAGTACTCCAATACAATACGCAGGTGTCCAAGCCGGTCCTTCAGTGAGGTGAGGGACAGAACTGTGGTCTGGTAGGCTGGATCTAACTGCAGCACTGACAACAGCCACCAACACCAAGCTGGTCCATCAGCAGATGCCTGCAAAGCAACATACATAGACAAAGTAAATATAAGCATTTGCAACGAAATTAATAAATTAGTAGTCAAAACTGGGAGGCACCTCTTCTTTACAAAGAATTTGATCATTCTTCTAACTCTTTATAATAAAGCCAGAACAACTGCCTATAAAGGTTTCACTAAACAGCTATTTTCTGATCATTTAAGTATATGTCTTAACTCTTACATTCATTAAAGTGTCTTTCTCAAAGTAGGTTTTACCTAAACAATGACTTAACCAATCAAAAAGGTTTGAAGTGTGCAGGCCTTATTCCCAAGATGAAAAGTTTCATACCTGGCACTGTGCTCCCAAAAATGGACTTTGTTACAACTTTGTTACAATAAAAAATACATAGATATGATTAGTGTTGTAAACTAAAAAAGAAAAAACAACCCATTTATATTAAATAAGGTTTGAAAAAAGAGTCCCAAGATGTTTGATTTGCAGTGTGTGAATCATTGGTTTTAACTTGAAATCAGTGTTTTCATTTATTTTACAAAACTTTGTTACATTATATGAACATTTAGCCAAACAAAAAATTTGAATAATGACAAAGACGCTGTTGTAAGAGTAATTAAAATAAAAACTATCAAATATACTAAATTTGGGTCAAGATCAGTTAATAAAATTGGAAAATGCAGCACTAGTGAGACTGAAAAAGCTACTCATGTTCATATTTAAAGATTAAGATGATGGAAAACATTTTTCCTTAAACAATTCATCCATCATATATAAATGACAGCAAACAGAAAAGGCATTTTTTCATTTTTATCCTTTCTTTTTTTTCCATTTAAGTGAAATTGCCTGCACTATTTTTAATGCTTTTATGATGGGTGGATGGATGGACCACATTTTACAAATGATTGGGAACATTTAGTAGACAGTAAGAAGGGATTCAATATTTTTTCATCACACACAGCTGAGGGGTTGTGTTGGTGTGTGTTCAAACCTGGATGTTGTCCTCTTTCTCTGGCATTTCTCCGTATTGGCGGCTGATCTGCTCACGGATGCGACTGTTCAACCGGTGATACCACTCTCTCGCTTGCTGATACACACTGTCATGGAGACGCTGCAGCATTTCAAGCTCTGCACCATCAGCCTATATTTAGACCATTGCACACATACACCCACACACACACACATGCACTCATTATTATCCTCAACATGACAAGAAAATGGTAATTAGAGGTTTAAAATATGTATTATGCACTGTTCATTTCTTCTGCTGTTCACTGCTTGATCATGACATACACTTCTTTTCTTCTACAGACCCACAATCTCACAGAAATACACAGAATTACAGAATGTTAGATGCACCTGTTTATCTGATACACCAAGAACATTGTGTGTACTCTATAGGTGTTAGAGTTATTGACGACAGGAGTTGCCAGATACACCTGACTTCATCAGTCACTGAAAAAACAGCACAGCTGACCAGATCTAATTTGAATTATATAGCAAATTCTCAGCACAGCATTAGCACCAACATGGTAGTGGTGTGTATTTCTGGTAGAAGTTAGTCAAACACAGCATTGTATGTTTTTTTCCCCAACTGTGTACAATTACTTGTCTCTAACAGATACACCTACACCAGCTCATCTTTTTTGTTTTTGTCATCCTCCAACACATGATCAGTGGTCAGTCTGTGACCAGAGGAGTCAAGTTAAGTGGGTAGTTTTGTTTACTGGACTATTCTTAACCCTGCGGTCAAACTGTTGAGTGACACTGACACGCTCACTTCAGTGGCATGTGTTTTACAATATCTGCCTTTGATATATGTCCATCATCCAAAAATCTGATTAGAAGAGCTCCTATAGGGATCTGCTTTTAATAATGAGAGTTTGGCAAAAAAAAATTGCAGATGAGACAGAGTCCGTAAAATTCAGGCTCTTTTACACGTGTACTGAAACCTGTAACTTTCTACAGATGAACCAATAGGTTGTATGTGTGAATGAAAAAGTCTGATTATTCTGGACAAGACATTAACTTTCTAGCTCTGTAGTACATACTGTACTCATGTGTGAAGAAAGCAAGTCAATTTTATGGAGAATTCAGTTGAACCAAAAGAAATCATACATGCGAGGAGAAAGAAAGAAGGGTTATGTCTAACTAGAGAAAGGACGAGATTTAAGAACTCCTTTCTGTAAGGGACTACACAAAATGTCTGACAAATTCAGTAACCAAAATACATAATTACACTCCTAACCTAAAAAACACAGAGCAAGGTCAGAAGGTTTGAACCAAGACCAATAGTGTACAATGTATGTACAAAGTATATGTACCTAATTTAATGACAACTCAAATTAATTAAATTAATAATTCATTATTGTACCAGATATGAATTCCCAAGGGATCATTAAAGAATCCAACCACACAAGTAAAGTGGTCAAGCAGATGATAGAGTGTCTAATAAGCTTATTAGGTGGACCTTGTGGTCTTCCAGGTACTCAATGTCAGCAGTGTGGTATCCATCCCTCTGGCCTCTCTTGAGTACTCGGAAGCGACTGCCCCCCACAGTGTCAACATAGGAGCGTCCATCAGGGAGCAGGTCCAGGTCCAGAATCTCCAACATACAGCCGTAGTCTGCGAACCTGAAGACACAAACATATGTAGACATTCGTATGCAACACCTGTATTTATATCTGGTCTCACTGAGGCTTTTATACTTATTCAGCTATGCAGACTGAAGCTAAATTAGTAATGAAGCAGTTCAAGAAAAAAAATGGTTCTTATCAGACAGGACAAAGCTGATAAAGAATTTTTTTAAGGTGGTAAAATGGTACGCTAAGCTAACCTAAACACAGATTAAGGCTAACCTCACAACTAAATTACAGCGTCATTACAGATTTGTGTTGTAAGAAATCGAATGGCACATATACAAGCTAGTGATAGGTAGTGATACAGGCCTTTATAACATGAACACCGAATATGACAACGAAAAAAAAAATTATATAACTCAGTCAACTGACCCTTTGCCATGCTCATAAGTGCACATGCCAAACTTCTTGGTGCCGGTCTCCATGCAGCGGCGCATCATTAGCCGATAGCGTGGTTCAAAGACATGCAGTGGGCACGGTATGCCAGGGTACGCCACTGTGCACACGAAGATTGGGATGTCCTTGGTCAAGCTGTATAGGGATGATGGGTAAATAAAGACACAATGTAAGGATTATTTATTGACAGCAAAGTGAAGGCTCAAGTCAATATTCATCAACTCTTTGGTGCTTGGTAATTTAGCAGGCTGCAGAACACTGCCTGTACACGTCTATGAAAATATGGTGACATATCTATACTTGGTTACCACAATGTGGGCAACTCACTTGGAGAGCTCAGCCATTTCAGTGTCATGCACCTGTTTCCTCTCAATCAGCTGCTGGGGGAAGAGAAGGGTCACAATGTCCTGCAGCAGCACCGTGGGGTTGTACTTCCTGTTCTTGAAATACTAGTATAAGGTGTGAAAATGCAATAAGAATTATAGCAGCAAAGGAAGAGATGAGTTAGCAATGCACAGGAGTAGAAATCAGATTTAAAAATTTCTTTAATATACAGCTAAACAAGTACATGGGGCTGTTTAGTGACTTTTGTAACTGTAAAAATGTGTGACACTCACTCTCTAAGTGAGTTTGAGACTAACCTCTTGCAGTGGTTGTTTGCAGAGTGGACAGCGAAGATTATGGTCCAAACTCCTCTCAATACAGTTCTTACAGAATGTATGGCCACAGGGTGTAGTGACTGGTTCATAAAACAACCTTAGGAAGATTGAGCATGTGACAGACACCATTGGTTCAAAAACATAAATAATACCACATCATATAATCCTTTCATCACCACAATAGGAATCGCTACCATAAAAAAATGTTTCATTTACTGCTAAAAATATATATTCCTGATGTGAACCAGATATTTACTAATCAATACAAAGTCACTGCACAGTTCAACAAGTAATATTAATGCTAATGAGTTACAACATTACCAACCTGATGCAGAGAGGGCACTCAAAGTCAGACATGGTCAGAACGCTGAGGGATGATTCTCGGTTCACACTACATCTGCCTACTAGATAACAAGACAGGAAATGATAGACTGATAAATCATTCAAATTTGCTACATTTTCTTAATTATCTATTGTATATTTAGAATACCCAACCATGTAACACTATGTAAACATTTCTAGTTTTATTTATTTATTTCATTTTATCAGATTATGATTAGAGGGGGTACTCGTATTTGCGATTATGTCATTGCCTTTTTTGAATGTGCGTATTTTCTGTCATATACAATAGTAGAATGCAACTGAACGGCTACTAAATGCTTTATGGTAATACACGAGTGTCACAAGATGAGCACGTGCAGTGTGTGTGAGCCTGTGTGCTTGCAGGGAGTGAGAGAAAGGGGGGGGGGGTTAATAAAGCACAGTGCTGTTCAATAAAGCCTCTGCAGCATCATTACATGCATGTGTTCCGACCTACGTCAAAATTCGAGTTACGTCATACTCAGAGGAACCGAACCCTGGCGTAACTCGAGGATCCCCAGTACTGCAATGTCAGCAACGTTTTTCATAGTCAGTTTGCTCTACAATGCCAACTTATTGGTCTATTTTCAACTTCAACATGAGTAAAATATATCTGATATGTGATGAATAATCGTTGAGACAAAATTCATAGCAATTTTTGACTGTTTATATTATACAGGCTAAACTAACAGGCTAATCTGTTATCTCTGTCACAATCATTAAAAGAGTGACTAGGGACACTTTCAGCTACAGCCAGTAGTGACTAGGGATTTCATAACCGAACATAAAATCAATTGTTAAGTAAATGCCATACTTATTTCTGCTTACAACAGTCCAAGTCTAAAAACAAATGCACAGTAGATTTCTTGACGTGGTCTAAAAGGTTAACAAAATATTACATAAGCAAATACATGAGTTTTTAAGTATTTCACACCTGAAAACCTCTGTGACTAGCTTACTAATGTTCATTAAAATGTCATGAAAAGCTGTCAATTGCCACTGCGCTTTTAACTCCTCCCACCTCTTGTCTGTGTCTCCTCCTTCCTCATCATTAGCTCCTCATCATCCTCAGCTGTAGGGAGGAAGGACACCGCCTGGCACAGACTCAAACAACACTCTGCACTGGTGTCCTGTCTGACTTTAAATGCAGTCTGAGAGAGAGAGAGAGAGAGAGAGAGAGAGAGAGAGAGAGAGAGAGAGAGAGAGAGAGAGAGAGAGAGAGA
>JBBIGC010000033.1:1518114-1529880 GCA_037576955.1 Lepidarchus adonis
TGTAAACAGGCGAATCGGATATGGGTCACAATTTAAAACACGTGTAAACAGAAGGTCAAAAAAATCGGATATAGGCATTTTTCATGATGAAAATAGGCATTTTCATCATGACGCCGTGGGATATGTGTAGCAAAATTCAATTTGAAAATGCAAAAGGCTTCATCCAGGTGCCAGTGTGGACTTTACAGTATAACTAATGTCTAATGTCTAACAAGTCTCACAGGGAAGGTGATGAGTGGGCTCGAATAATACACTTCTTTTTCCCTGAAATGTGTCAAATTTGTGACAAATTTGTTTCAGAATGTTGATGGGTACAAGTTTGTCATTATGTAAAATTTCATGATGTTTACTGTGAGTTGCTTCATACAGGTTTATGGGTTAAGGCTTATGAAGAAGTAAGCGTCAGTATGTTGCTATCACTGAGCTGTGTCATGGTCACATATTTTTTGTGGTGTGTTCTTTGCCACTTACACACTTTTGTACTATGTAAGTTCCTTCCTAAGTTCCTGTTTTCAGTTTTCTGAAGTGAGCCATTGTATTGTTCCAGGAAGCTGCTTCACTGAATTGCTTGTCAGTTATGTTAAGAAGTTATGTATAAGGGACAAATATAAAAGCCACAGTAATCATCTTCAGTCAGTCAAACAGGGAAGATTTGAAATAAACATTTGAGTCTTAGATACATACCATATAACTGTAGTGAGAGACATTAATGAGACACTGTTATGAAGGACATTTCCCTGTAAATTGTCAAGAGTACATTTAGACATTTTTGCATTGATAAGTGGCTGTAAAAACATGTAAGCAGTAAAGTCAGTGTGATGCAGTTGTTTAGGACAAAAGATAATGATATACACTAATATTCATGGTACATTTTAATGTATTATTGTTAATTGAGAGAAACGCGTTTTTTCAGCCATATTTTCAGGCTGTATGTATAATAATAAGATTTTTCCATGAACAGTACAGTGACTTATAACTTGACTCATAAATGCAGACTCCAGCTGACTTGTGCAGTGGGTATATTTCAGCGGTGTCGAGCGTGGCTCAGCCGAACATTTTAGAACCTTAATGTTCAGATTTTACAATGATGAATCTCCAGCACTGCCACACTCTTTCAAGACTAGTTTTAAGCTGTATCTTGGGCACCCAGCCAGTTGAGCCTCTAGTTAATCTGTGCTGAATGTTAAGGACTGCCTGTGTGTTTCAGACTGGGCTGTTTTGTGAGTGAACCTGCATCGCCATGACAACCCACGTGACTCTGGAAGATGCCCTGTCCAATGTGGACCTTCTGGAGGAGCTTCCGCTCCCAGACCAGCAACCATGCATCGAACCTCCACCATCTTCCATCATGTACCAGGTACACACAGCAAGATCAGAAACAGAGCACGCAGCAGGTCTACTCTATGTCTCATCTCACTATAATCTTCCAGGTGCATTCTGGCAAAGCTCAAATGAGCCTTAATGTGGCTTTTCTTGAGAAGTTGCTTTTTCATTGTGACCCTTCCGAATATGCAACAATTATGGAGCGCTTGTGAAATTCTTGTCTCATGTACACAATGACAATCTGCTATAAAATCCTGTAATTCTTTCAAACTCTTGGTAGCCTCTCTTACCAGTTTCCCCTTGCTCTTCCATTCAGTTTGGAGGGACGGCTGGATCCAGGGAGGGTTCTAGTACCAAACACTTGCTACTTCTTTATTATTGACTTTACTGGGCTTCTTGGGATTGATAAAGCCTTTGAGATTTTTTTGTATCTATCCCCTGCCTTATGTCTGTCCACAACTATCCCTGAGATCTTCTGACAATGACTTACCACCCATAGTCAGTTGTTTGCTGTCAGTTGCACTACAAAACAAGGGATTGCTCCAGGAACAGCTGTTTTTATTTATGCTTCACTAATCACTGTTGATCACAGGTTGAAGGCAGTAATCATGGTCTGCACTGGAAATGGTGGGGGGAGCATTTTCTTGTTTTTTTTAAAAATTATTTTTCTAACTTTCTAACTAGCTGTGATATCTTAAACTTGGATGTTATACGTTGCCTTTTGGTTTGTGTCTTTTCATTTAAGGCTGTAAGCAAGAAAAGGGGAATATTTTAACGTTACCACTGAATGTTTCAAATTCAAGGAAAAGGCCAAGTCAACATTATTTGGAAGACAAAACACTTGACTTCACACTGCACCTTAAATGAATAAATATATATAATAAATATATAATATAATATAATATGTAAAATATGTTATTTTTATATTGAATAATATTACTTTTTCTCAGCTGTGGAAAGAAAATAATTTTCTGATGCCCAAAATATATATATTTAAATAATTAAATGAATATAATAAAATTACAACTAGTTAACACACCACTTCTCTTTAACAGGCAAACTTTGACACCAACTTTGAGGACAGAAATGCTTTTGTGACTGGTATCGCCCGATACATTGAACAGGCCACTGTCCACTCCAGCATGGTAAGTAAGAGAGACGTCTTCTGTGCACTGCTCATTTGGACACTGGGTCATGTGACCAGGACAGCTGCATGATAAAAGGCAGTGTTATGATTTGAACACAAGACTGCTTTGTTAGTTATCATTTGAGGTTTGGCTCATATGAATATGTTAATGGAAGAACACCCCCTTCTCCTGGCTGGATGGAGGTAGGATTATGTGTAAATAATATTCAGTATCGCATTTCAGTAATGGTTGTGCTTGTGGCTTAATGCATTTTTTCTGTCCTAAGTTTAAAAGAAAGTTTTAAGATCACATCCCGGATAGACTGTGTAATGATAGACTAGTGATGTTTTGGAGCTGTCTAAAAATTATTAATGTGAACTGCACTCCTTGGTCCTAAATAAGGGTCGACCGATTATCTGGGTCTGATATGTGACATTTTGCAGATTGTCAGTATCTGTGTTTTCATTTTGACAATCATCAATATTAAGTAAGTATAATATGCGCACTGGGGTTCCAGTGCCTTTTGCTCTCGCCTTGCTGCTTCTTTAAATGTCCTGCCCACAGCAGTCTCTGATTGGCAATAGGTCACATGAGAGGTAGTCAATCAATGTTGTCACTCACACCACACTCACACACCACACTCACACACCACACTCACATAAGAGTGTGCTTTAGTTGATGGAAGGTAAAATGTGTTTTCTCAAATTAAAACATTACAGTCCTACACAATGAAGATTCAAACACCACGTAGCTCCTGTGAGCTATTTTCGTAATGAAAAGCCTGCCCGCTTTCCCAGTTTCAAATATCGGTTATCAGCCCCATTAACTAGCAATAATCAATATTGATATTAGCCCTAAAAAACAAACTGGTCAACTTCTAGTCTTGAGTGATGGGCTAAGTGTATCAATGCACAGGAATGTCTTGTAAACAAGTGTCTTATTTAGATGTGTGTTTAATGTGTTAAACGTCTTATAATTTGTCTCCTCAGAATGAAATGCTGGAAGAAGGGCATGAATACGCTGTTATGCTGTACACCTGGAGGAGCTGTTCCAGAGCCATTCCTCAGGTACATATGTACATCTGTGTGGGTGTGTGGGTGTGACTATGTATGTGGTAAGTGGAGCTGATAAAATAGACAATAAATGTAGATACAAAATAGGTGTATCTAATAAAGTGGCTTTACAGTATATATTACATAAAATCATACATACACTGTAGCTTAAGCATAACTGTGGATTATGCCAGGGGGGTAATGGACAACCAGTGACAGTGTTTACAGTGGCCATATTGGGAAAGAGAAGAAAAGGAGAACTAGAAAGGTATTATTTTATTTAAGCAGCTTTCAAAATAATATTAATCACATGTGCAATCTTTTAGTCAGCTGGAAACTTTTCTTTTTGTCGACTTATGCATTTATATAGTGAATTTAATAAACCTACAGGTTACAAAAACGCTCTGGACTGCCTCATTTCTGCCCCCACAATTAAAAAAAACAGCATTACAGTCTGGACTGCTGGTTGACTTTCAACAGTGGCAAACAAAAATGACTGTAACATCATACTGAAGTAATTCAATCACCACTACAAAATGCCTACGTCACTCAGAGCACATTAATTATCTAACATTTGAATGCCCATGTGGACAAGGCCTAAGATATATAGAGGGACCTCAAGTTACGTCAGGGTTCCATTAAGTCGGAACTGTGCCTCGACTGACATGTTCATTTACTACAGACAGTGCGGTACAGGAAGTGTTCATGAGGTGAGTGGAAGCTAATCTGGATTGATACCAAGTTTCTGTTTGGATGATTTGGTCTCGACAAATAGTGATGTATTTTTCAGCTGCACTAGCTAGCTGTGGAAAACAAATAATGCTATGCTGTGTTCAGTAACTAGCTGTGGAAAACAAATAATGCTATGCTGTGTTCAGTAACTAGCTGTGGAAAATGACTGATGCTAAGCTGTTTTCATTACCTCAGTCCTTACCTGGCTGATTTGGCTGAGGCTGCTTATTCTGGTGTGAATACAATTCTTCATAGGTACAAAACTGAAATGCAGTCTGTGATCTGTGAAGTCTCCACCAGTTTGTTTTAACGAGAATCCAACACATACCAGTCTGGTTCTGTAGCTAGTCTTCCATTTTGCACAGTCTGGAGTGGATCAGGATACATTTCGCTACTTGTTGTACTTGTGTAACTAGGCATATGACTAATAAACATCTTTAATCTCAGTTCTTAAACTCCCTAAATCAGAGACAAGCTAACTAGCTACTATTAGGGAATTACTAACATCTCATTACATATCAAAGCAGCCTGAGCTGAATCAGCTATTTAAGGACCAAGCTACTGAATACAGCTTTGCATAATCTGTTTTCCATACCTAGCTACTGCAGCTGAAAAATACATCACTATTTGTCAAGACCAATTTATCATTATCATTTATATCAAATCTTGGTATTAGTTCAGATTAGCATTCACTTACCTCATGAACACTTCGTGCACTTTTCCCAGTAAATAAAGCTGTCAATCAAGGCACAGTGAAGTCCGTGGATGTGTGGTTGAGGTAAAAAGTGGCCAATCATGAGAGAGACAATGACTAACTTGTTTCCCGCCCCAAATTATCAAAAGTCACATTCATAAGTTTTCACATGAGCAAAAATAGTTTTTTTGCTAGTACAAGTAGTTGCGCGCATGACATTTGACACAAATCTAATGCCACAATTACCCACATATTTTCCACCCATACTGTATTACCCACCTGTTTTCACCAGACATGACATAGTCCACAATGCATTGCTTCTCATTAAACACGCCAAATCCCACAACATGGAAGTGCAACATAGTATAACAGTAGTAACACCAGTCTCTCTTCCCATATTACCATAAAGCATTTAATAGGCACTGCATTCTACTATTCTACAACTCGTGCTCTTGCTACCAGTCCCAGAAAGCAACTCTCTTTCTATTTGTTTTCTGCCCTTATTGCCCTCCTATTTTCCTGCACCAGACACTACATAGTCCACAATGCATTGCTCCTCATGAAACACGCCAAATTCCACAACAACTTGGAGCGCAAATACCATATTTTTTTAAGAGCTAGCAATGGAATCATGAGTCATTGTATGTCAAGTGCAACATAACTCTAGGACCCCCTGTACTCTGAACGTAATAGACATTACATTCACTTAAAACTGCAGTGTAAGTTAAACATGTTCACATGTTTTCATATTTATAGCTATTGAAATGGAAATTAAAGCATTGTTTAAATCAATAACATTTATAAATATTCATCCTAAATCCTTGTGCAAAATCAGTTCTGCCCAAATAGTAAAGCAGTTTGTTTTAGCACAGTTCAGTAGACGTTTGTTGTAAACAGCTCATATTCTCTGGGAGACCAACTATACACCTCATTTAAACTTGTGTGTGAAAAGTAGAATAGGATTTAAATTATCCTGAGTAGACAGGATCATCCTGTGTGACATTGCCCTCTTGTGTAATTTAGGTGAAGTGCAATGAGCAGCCCAACAGAGTGGAGATCTATGAGAAGACTGTGGAGGTACTGGAGCCTGAGGTCACCAAGCTCATGAAGTTTATGTACTTTCAGGTAAAAAGATGTGATGAAGCCATATTGATTCTAAAATAAAAACACAAAATTTTTACAGATTTTTCTGAACTTTTTTAAAACTACATTTTTACTGCTATTATTACTCAATTTTAAACATATGAAAATCCTTAATGAATGAAGGTGGTTTAATTAACATTTATTTTTCTGTTCTAGCGTAAGGCTATTGAGCGTTTCTGCAGTGAGGTCAAGCGACTGTGTCACGCTGAGCGCAGGAAGGACTTTGTTTCTGAGGCCTACTTGCTGACCCTGGGCAAATTTATCAATATGTTCGCAGTTCTGGATGAACTCAAGAACATGAAATGCAGTGTCAAGAATGATCACTCTGCTTACAAAAGGTATGTCAGGTTTACTACTTGCACAAATTATCTTGAAATTAATATAGTTATTATTATGATTATTATTAGTTGTAGTAGTAGTAGTTCGTACTTCCATGCTGTTGTCAGCATTAAATCTTTATATACTTTCAACTTTTTGTCCCTCTTTTAATCTATGTAGAGCTGCTCAGTTCCTCAGAAAGATGGCAGATCCACAGTCTATCCAGGAGTCCCAAAATCTTTCCATGTTCTTAGCCAATCACAACAGAATCACACAAGTATGGATGATTTTCAGATGTGCTGTGCATTTACTAATTTTAGTTTCTATTTTATATGGTTTAATGTTTAATTGCCTGTTTGGTTGTTTTCTTCAGTGCTTGCATCAGCAGCTGGAAGTGATACCTGGCTATGAAGAGCTTCTGGCTGACATTGTTAACATCTGTGTGGACTACTATGAGAATAAAATGTACCTTACACCCAGTGAGAAGCACATGCTACTTAAGGTGCCATATCTGTACTTCATCCTCCATCACAGTCGTGTGTGTGGTTCGTCAGTTGTGGTGTGAATACAGTTACTTGAAATTCACCTGTGACTATTTTGTCTTTGCATTTCAGGTAATGGGGTTTGGGCTTTATCTGATGGATGGAAATGTCAGCAACATATATAAGCTGGATGCTAAGAAGAGGATAAACCTCAGCAAAATTGATAAATTCTTCAAGGTCAGTTTGATTTAGATTTGTTTTTTTGTTTGTATTGTTTTTTTGTGTTAATATTGTTAATAATGACATTTAAATGCCTCTGCAGCTCCAAGTGGTGCCCCTCTTTGGTGATATGCAGATTGAGCTGTCTCGGTACATTGAGACGAGCGCTCACTATGAGGAGAACAAGTCAAAGTGAGTTATACATTATAAAATGAGCAGTTTGATGCTTATGTGGATTGTTATCACTATGTAATTATTTAAATTTGATTATTTTTATGGCTTGTATTATAAATAGCTCTTACATGCTCCCTAGCTATGTCATATAAAGCATTTTCCATTGCTTCCCAGTTAATTCTTTCTAGTGAACATGGCTCAAGCACACTTCCTCCCCCTTATTCCCTATACCCTTATTCCCCATTACCCCCATTAGGTGGACCTGCACACAGAGCAGCATCAGTCCACAGTACAACCTGTGTGAGCAGATGGTGCAGATCCGTGATGATCACATCCGCTTCATCTCAGAACTTGCACGCTATAGTAACAGTGAAGTGGTCACTGGCTCTGGCCTGGACAGCCAGAAGTCTGACGAGGAGTACAGAGAGCTGTTTGACCTCGCCCTGAGAGGCCTACAGCTGCTCTCCAAGTGGAGCACTCACGTCATGGAGGTGGTAAGTATGTGTGAAAGGTGCTGTTTTATTTATTCATAGCTGCTTCCTCTATTTTCTTCTGTCTTATGATTCAGTCCTTCATTTAACAAATGCATTATCTTTAAAAATTTTAATCACTTTTTGTGTATGAAATGAATACCTTTTTTCTTATTCTGCACAGTCTTAGGCAACCAAGAAGAAAACATGGCTTTATTAATATTATCTTTAAGTTTGTTTTTGCTAACAAAACAATGTGTTAAAATGAATTGCCAGCTAATTTACTTGAATGAATGTATTGGCTGGTAATGCATTGCTTTCTGTTAATTGTGTAATTTATTTTTTCAGCTGCTTAAGACTTTGCATGTTACTCTATTTTTTGTCTCTCTTTTTATTTTACTCCAGTACTCATGGAAACTAGTGCACCCTACTGATAAGTTCTGTAATAAGGACTGCCCTGGCACAGCTGAGGAGTATGAGCGTGCTACACGATACAACTACACCAGTGAGGAGAAATTTGCCCTGGTGGAGGTGATTGCCATGATTAAAGGCTTACAGGTACTGATGGGCCGCATGGAGAGTGTGTTCAACCAGGCCATCAGGAACACGATCTACGCTGCACTGCAGGACTTTGCCCAAGTCACGCTGAGAGAGCCCCTCAGACAGGCTGTACGCAAGAAGAAGAACGTCCTCATTAGGTGAAGAGTGGTTTTGACAGTAGCTATATAACAAGCAGTATAGAAGTTATTGGACAGTGACAAAAGTAAATTGTTTTGACTATGTGCACCAGCACACTGGGTTTAAAATTACAGAATTGCGACTATTCTACTTTGTTTGTGGTGCAGAATACAGTTTTGCTAGATGTTTTCATTTTGGAATAGCAGTTTTTAAAAAACTTTTAAAATGTTTTTAAACATACGTTTGTTTGTATAGTGTTCTTCAGGCCATTCGGAAAACAATTTGTGACTGGGAGGGAGGAAGGGAGCCACCCAATGACCCCTGTCTGAGGGGAGAGAAGGACCCCAAAGGAGGTTTTGATATCAAAGTGCCTCGTCGAGCTGTTGGTCCTTCAAGCACACAGGTCAGTTCAAGGCCATTTTTGTAACTTGTGATGTTTTTTTCCTAAAAGCATAGAGACGTAATAGTTCAAACTTGATGCTTTTATTTTTTCAGTGAAAATGATCTCTTTTTCTGAAAGTTGTCTCTTTGACTTTTTCTGAACTTCAGCTCTACATGGTGCGAACCATGCTTGAGTCTTTGATAGCAGACAAAAGCGGCTCGAAGAAAACCTTGCGTAGCAGCTTGGACGGCCCCATAGTTCAGGCCATTGAGGACTTCCACAAGCAGTCCTTTTTCTACACACATCTTCTCAACTTCAGCGGTGAGAAGCCCCTTCATTCTCCTCCAACTTTGGTTTGTTCTGGTCTTAAAAAATGTAGGAACTTTACCAACCACACTGTATTGTCCAGTTTTAGTTTAAACATTCTTGCAGTTTCTATCTGACAGTTTGTTTATGGTGACGAATAATTTCTTGTAATTGGTTCTCAGAGGCCCTACAGCAGTGCTGTGACCTGTCACAGCTGTGGTTCAGAGAGTTTTTCCTAGAGCTCACCATGGGCCGCCGCATCCAGTTCCCTATCGAGATGTCCATGCCCTGGATCCTCACTGACCACATTCTGGAGACCAAAGAACCTTCTATGATGGAGTTAGTGCTGAAAACTTATAAAGTCACACATAATTAAATATCCATGTACCATTTCTTTGTGTTATTTATGATTATTCCTTTTTTGTAGTTTTAAATTCCATTGTGTGTTTTTTTTCTAGGTATGTGTTGTATCCCTTGGATCTATATAATGACAGTGGATACTATGCTCTTACCAAGTTCAAGAAACAGTTTCTCTATGATGAGATAGAGGCTGAGGTAAGGTGATAATAGCAATATTCTAACTGTAAGTTTTATACAGCACCATAGCATAATTTCTAAAATGATTTAAAGATGCAGTTAATCTAAGATGTGTATTTTATTTTATTTTTTAGGTGAACCTTTGTTTTGATCAGTTTGTCTACAAATTGGCTGATCAAATATTTGCCTACTACAAAGCCATGGCTGGAAGGTGAACCTTCATAATAGTTATTTTGTATATTCATGACATGATTTAATATTCAGTGTCTGGCAAACCTATAAACTTTGAAAAATATGTCTTGTTTTCTTTAAAGTGTCCTCTTGGACAAGCGCTTTCGAGCTGAGTGTAAGAACTATGGTGTCATTATTCCTTACCCTCCCTCTAACCGATACGAGACGTTGCTGAAACAGAGACATGTCCAGGTACAGCTGTAGTGTCTTGCTTCAATGTTTTGTGGCTTAATGTAGATGTAATTGTGTGTTCTTACCTGTTCTTATGTATTTGTTAACAGCTCCTTGGTCGCTCCATTGACTTGAACAGACTGATCACCCAGAGGATATCAGCAGCCATGTACAAATCCCTGGACCAGGCCATTAGCCGCTTTGAGAGTGAAGACCTCACTTCCATAGTGGTAAAAGCTTAGATTTATTGTATAACAAATACTGATTTTTATAAAAGAAAAATGTGTAAAATGTATGCATGAAAGTTTTGGAAAGCTTGGTTTTCTTGTGAAAATTGTCTCATCATTGTTTTATACCTTTTTACATTTTTTCCAGGAGCTTGAGTGGCTTTTAGAAATAAATAGATTGACTCATCGGCTGTTGTGCAAACACATGACATTGGACAGTTTTGATGCCATGTTCCGGGAGGCCAATCATAATGTGTCTGCGCCATATGGCCGCATCACACTTCACGTTTTCTGGGAGCTCAACTTTGACTTCCTTCCAAACTACTGCTACAATGGCTCCACCAACAGGTCAGTGTGGACACGCTATAGGTTTCTAAGTATAGGTAAAAATGCACAATGCACTAAAAAATGTAACAATGTTTTGTATTTTTATATTCCACTACTTACCAAAGTAGTTCCTCCAGTCAATTTTGTGTATTATTAAATGTAACTGTTTTCATTGTGGGACAGATTTGTGCGCACAGCAATTCCCTTTACACAGGAGCCTCAGAGGGACAAGCCTGCCAATGTTCAGCCGTACTACTTGTATGGTTCTAAGGTATGTATTAGCACAGTACCATATAAACTCTTTCCCTTTTATGCATGACCGCTCTACAGAAACCGAGGACAATTACCGTTCTTAGTAGAGGAAGCTTTTTAGCTCCTTCTTCAGGGTAGGTCCTTTTCTGCACATGAGGAACCATGAGGAACCAAGTGCATGGTTGTTAATAAATAATAATAATAATTTGAATTTGTAAAGCACCTTTAAAAACTCAAGGCTACTTTACATGGCAAAATAAAAATCAAAACCAAAAAATATATTGAAACATTTAAGACAAAAAACAGTGACAAACAAACAGTAGAATTAGGAAATCAAGAGTGAGTAGTAGAATAGCACAGACTGAATAGATATGTTTTCAACTGAGTTTTAAAAAGAGACAGAGGACATTAGGCGCAGGTTTTGAGGGAAGGATTTCCAGAGTCTACGGGCAGCAACACTAAATGATCTCCCACCCATGATGGCTAACCTGAATTTAAGAACTGTGAGCAATCCAGTACCAGAAGAGCGCAGTGAACAAGAGGGAGTGTATGAACGGAGTAATTCAGCGAGGTATGAAGGAGCAGATCCATGAAGGGCTTTAGAACAGCTTCCAGACAACATTGTACCATGATTGGTCAAACTGTGATCTTTTTTAAATCTCTTTGAAATGTTAGTTGTGATTAAAGGGAACCCCGACTATTATGACAAGTTACTCTGAATATGTTACAAATTACCTCCGATTCATAAAAATATAATTGAAAAGAACTGCAATGTTTTCATTATTCATTAAAACTTTGTTATTTATAACTGTTTTGGTGCCTTGGGCGCGGCCATATTTTTGCGCACACAATGCATTCTGGGACAATGACGTGTAGTGGTTGTCGCTGCATTTTTGTTTGGCAAACCGGCTGTTGCAGGAG
>JBBIGC010000033.1:1564999-1580273 GCA_037576955.1 Lepidarchus adonis
CTCTCTCTCTCTCTCTCTCTCTCTCTCTCTCTCTCTCTCTCTCTCTCTCTCTCTCTCTCTCTCTCTCTCTCGTGCATGGCTAGCACCCTTCGTTTACCTCACTTACTCTATTTATGGTTCTATTTTTACGTTTCATCATTTATAGACAGCTGCCTACTTTGCCATCCAACGCCCTTTGAGGCTTGGGTTGCTAAGCAACCAAATCTTTAATTTTGGATGGTCTGTTTTACACATTCACAGCGCTGTACGTAGGGGAAACGCGTCACTTGCCTTTTTTCCTACTGTTCAGCCTCTAACGACTCACACACAACAGTGTCTCTCCATCTCTGTTCTTCTGCTCACTTGCTCTCAGTGCCTTTGATTAAGCAATCCTGATTTTGACTGAGAGTTGCATCAATGCTCAGCTACTAATGTCTTACAGGTCTTACAGGTAGGTGGCCTGCTAGTATCCAGTAAGGATTTCATATATTGGTTTCATATATTCATATATTTGTTTTTTTTACAGTAAACAAAACATATTTTCATGATTGTGCACCTAATTTTGTGGTCTCCAGTTCCACCCACTAGTACCTGCAGATGTAAGTTCAGATGTTATTGCCAATGCTTTACACAGCATATCTTTATAATTATTTGACAACAGACTATTTTAAAATATACCAGTCATAACAGTCAGGGTTTTCTTTAGTTATTAAGCTGATACATGTTAAACATGAACTTGATCTCTGCATTTATTTACACTCATTCTGTTGCATGTTGCATTCTGTGTGGTACAGCTGCACTGTGCTGTATCTTCTATGAGCTGTTAGATGATGCTACGTAATGTGGCATATCCAGTGTGAGGTAGCCTCGCAATTTAAAAATGTGAGCATTCAAACTGCAGCATTATTTCAAATAGACCATGATATACATTACTGTCAAAGCAGTAATTAATTAATTATACTTAAATATTTTAAATATAATATTATATAATATAAATTATTATTTGTGTCTTTATTCACAGGTCTATTTTGAGCATAAAGAACTGACACGGTTGGAGCCTTTTAGATTCTTCTCATTTTCAGTAAACTAAATTAAAACTAACTGTGGTACATTTCAACATCAGATGCATTTCAGTTTCAGACCCAACTTCTCATGCATATGACCGCCTACCACTGATGTGATGTAATAAAATAAAATATTGAGCTTACACTTCATTATCTGTATTTCCGTTCTTTCTTCATTCAGCTTTTGCTCCGCTATTCAAAGGAAAAATCCAGATAGCCTCGTTATTTCTACATTATAAAGAAATGGGTTATTACAATGTGCTTATTAATGTCTGCTACATACCATATCACTGACAGCTTTGGTTCACTTATAACTGAACTGTTTAGTGTTTACAACTCTGTACATTTTATATTTTTATATTGAGATTTTTATAACTGGCCTCTTATCAGAGTGTTTTTATCATCTTCTGTGTAGCTGGTAAGTGGAATGTATAGCAGTGTTCTGACATAAGCAGGCCTCCACTTTGGGCTCTGAGGACTGTTTCTAATCAGCAAAAGCAGGAGATTTCAATTGGCACTTAGTTACCAAAGACAAAAGCCTCTTAACTACACAGAGTTAAATGGGGCATGGTCAGCGGACAAGCGCTGCACTGACATATCAAACGCCAGTGCTTGTTTTCTTTCAGGATCACATTACTCATTGTAATACTTGATTTCTTCCCTCGAATGTTAAGTGTGTTTGTGTTGTCGAGCATATGTGAGTTTGTGTGTGTATGGACATGCTTCTGCATATCCTACTACCCTCCACTCTCACACCCTCACGTTAATGAAAGCTTGTGGCTCCCAAGCATGTCTCAGGGCCAGTAAGAATTGGGTTAAAGAGAAGGGGGTCTCCATGGCAACTACATAGTTTGCATTTATTCTTTTCTCTCTGTCAGAAGCGTACTTCCATGGGGGTTGATGGCGTGGCCTGACCAAAATGTTGTTCTAAAGTTCACACTGATAATGGCTCTTAACTAATGCTCCAGGGTATTTCTACCTAAACACTACCTTCTGTAACATCAATATGGTCAATATGGACAATAATTTCCATGATCATTAAAATATCAAAAGCTGACTCACACTGTACTTAAGAAACAAGCTAATAAATTGCTTTCAAACTTGTTCGTCAATTTTCTTTTGGGAATGAGATCTTAGTCAACTTTATCACTTTTCTTTCGCTCATACAGTGAAAATATTGTCCAAACTAATTTACCACACACTACAGATGATCACTCTGGTATACTGAAGTTGTCCAACAGCGTTGGTATGGCCCGATTCTGATCAGTATCCAGCATTTACTGAGCCCTTCAAAATTATTGGCACCCTTTTTTAATATTAGGGAAGAAGGCAGATGAAACTTTTTTCATTACCTGTTAAATATAAATATACACATATATGATGAGCCCATTTCCACAAGAGCGAAGTCAAACGTAAGTATCAAATATATTTTAATCTGAAAAGCACGTGTCATAATTATTAACAACTCTCTGCATAGTATTTTGCAAACCCCCTAATGCTAATAGAACAACACTTATGAGACTTTTCATGTAGTGTTTAGTAAGACTTAATTTTTACACCTGAAAGTCTAACCTAAATTCATGTTGTTGTTCAGTTCTATACATTTGGCGTGTTTAGGTTTGCGTTCATATCAATTTTGTCACTTACCTCCTGTTATCATTACCTATGTGGGCTTGTGATAATGTCAGAATATGGTCAACATTATTTTTATGGCGGCGTATCTTTCACAGAAATGAGTTTTATGTTTCAGCTTTTTTCAAGCTCTTTCCATTCACCCGCTTAGTCAGAACTAATTTGGACTTTTAATTTGCCATTGATTCACAAACTGCAAGTCAAACAATGGAAAATGAAGCTTTAATTTGGCCTGATCCTGAGGTTTAGTTTCAAAACCCAAATAAAGTTTATGAAAAAGCAAAAATCACATAGTGTTTGGCTAGCATAACACAGAAAGTGTTTTTGAGATGACTTAAAATGGCCTATTGTCAATACATTGTTCTTTTCCCCTCTGATGCTACAAATAATCTGGATTAACAGAACACTTTAAACAATTTATACCTTTCAGATATCTGAATAGTTTTTCATAAAACCTCTTGGTTTGAATGTGACATGACCCATTTCATAAAACAATGTTTTTTTTTATTGATGAAGCCTTGCAAAATGGAATACTAGATTTATTGCTAATGTGTCTGCATTATCTGCCTTAGTACAGACTAATGCAGACGGGTCTAATGGATGAGAAGGGACTGAGGAGGTTTTCTCTTGCCTCGATGTCAATACTCTAAACTCATTCCCTCCCTTACCCTCTGCTAATGGACCTTGTTTCTCTTTCTGCATGCACACACACTTGCACACAGCGATCAATGAATTTCCAGAGGACATCTTCACTAAGGAGCAGAGAAGACATGGGGCAGTGCTGCTGCATGTTCTCTGTGTGAGTATGGGATGTCTCTAAAAAAATATACCTGTTATATACCTGAATACTGAAAAACGTGACTGCAGTGTATAGAACCACAAATATCCAGTACAGTGATTAGCGTAGCATTTCAAAATTCAATAACTCAATGAAAAAACCTGCTTTTCTCAAACAAATGCTGCTCTGCTAAAATAATGCTACAAACCTGAAGTAGATTGTTGTATTAAACAATTGATGTAAACCAAGGATAAATATACACTGCATTGCAAATATTAACAGAACAGAACTCATTTCTAGAAAGGGAAAAAGGTGGATTTTTTTCCAACCTTGTTTTAGAGGCACACTGTCCTGCATATTTTAGTGCTTTTCCTGTTAAAACAGTTAAATGGGTAGAGCGCCTCCAGGACCAGGGTTAGGAAACACTGCTTAAAGCTGCACTTGGCATAAAGGTGGCTGTAAACTAAAGTAGGTGATACTAAAAAATCTTGATTCAATATTACAGTATCCCATTTATAATATGGTCACATGATTTCTGATGATACAGTGGCAAGAAAAAGTATGTGAACCTGAAATTTCAAGTTTTTTTACATTAATTTGTCATAATTTTGACAACAATAATTGACAAACACACTGTGCCTAAATCTGATCTTTTCATTGTTCTCCCGAACAATGTGCAGGTCTGATCCACTGTTATTAAGCACCTGGTTGAGGTTATTGCTGCCAAGGGGTCATCAGCCAGTTATTAATGCACATACTTTTTCCACTAGCAATATGAGCTTTTTATGGTTGTTCTCAATAAAGACAGATTTTTTCAGATAAAAAGATCAGATTTTTTGTGTTGTTATTATATTATATTTGTCAGTTCCCTTAACTTAGATGAATATCAGATCACATATTATGACGAATGTAGGAAACCATGAAATTCCAAATGGTTCACATACTTTTTCTTGCCACTGTAAATACACTTGCACTAATAATGTCCATGAGCCCATGTGTGTCCAATAAACCATCTGGGCAAACTGGAAAATAAGGATATTCGTTTTGTGCAAGTAATAATCAGAACTCACACAGTGAGTAAAATGTTCAAAACAGTATTAAAAAATAGGAATAAAATGTATGCCCTGGTTATATTATACAGTATTTAATATATGACACATACAGTGCTAAAACTGAAAGGTACCATCATGATATGTCAGTATCATGGTACTTACAAACCCTATTACTGGAACTTGTGAGACATTTTGTTAAAAGCATTTAAAACACTTTTTTAAGCCTCCCCACCACCAACTTTGCCTCTCGCATTCACCACAGCATGCCAAGTGTTTGGTTTACGCATTTCTCCATCTATAGCTTGCCAAACACTGGTTTGTGTTAGTGCTTTAGCCTAGAACACGCTAATTCTATAGGTCAGCTGCTCCTGATGCTACTACTTCTACTGCAGCTGTTGCTGTTGCCGCCGCCACCACTGTTTTCTTATTATTAACTCATGCCTGATTAACTCATGCATGTAATGATGCTGAGAAGGCTTTATTAACAGCCAGCAACATGGGCAACATGTTCTCTTGTGGGACTCCAGTATTACCACGAACCATTTAGTAACATTCAACTACATTCTACTACCGTATATGACAGACAAAAGCTGTAACGTGGCCAACGCTGTAACCACGACCCACCATGATCCGTTAAGATAGAACACCACTCCTGCCTCTTGCCATATTTAGGACCTGGACGAATAGAGGCGAACTGATGGGGTTTAATAAAACTTTAAGTGTCATATGTTCAGTGTTGTGCCATGAAAAGATATAATAAAATATTTACAAAAATGTGAGGATTGTACTTACTTTTGTGAGATTTTGTAGATGCATTATGAAACTCACATTTTCTCCTTTGACAAATTAGGAACATTCACATAGTTTCTGTAATCTTTCTTGACCTAGGTTATTTGTACCTCCAAAGTAGGAGAACATTTTTAAAGTTTGTCTGTATGAACTAGCAAGAATGAATCAGTCATGTCACTAAATATTTCATCCATGAAGGATGAAAAACTGCATTAGTGCTTACACATATGGAAACACAGTGCACTCTTGGTGCCCTCTTGTGGTTCTAAATGATATTTTCCACTCGTCATGGGGCCACATGTACAGTCTTATGCCAAAGTTTGGGCACCCCTTGATAAATAATAGACTTTGGTGATTTTGTAATTGAAAAGATGTTAACACAGTCTCTCTAGGAAATGGAAAAAATACATATATTTTCAGCAAACACTGATTCATTGTTACTTTTTATGCCATAAACTGAACAAAAAAATAAAAATATTATTATGGCACTCCACTAAAGTTTGGGCCCTAAGAGTTCCAAAGTCTTGTATTTTTACAAGGTTTCAGACCTTAATCAGCTTTTTAGATCTGATGCATGGCAACAGTTGTCATTAGTAAACGTCAGCTGATGCCAATTTCAAAGCTTTACAAAGCTTTACAAATACTCTGACTCTTCAAACCTCGTGCAGACACTCGTGGACACTCAACAACCAAGGGTTCCTCTAAGCAGCTGTGTAAGACTCTGAAAATGAAAGTTATTGAGGCCCACAATGCAGGAGAAGGCTACAAGAAGATAGCAAAGTGTCGTCAGCCTACAGTTTCCACTGTGAGAAATGTAATTAAGATTATGTACTGATTATGTAGGGTGCCCAAAGGTTTCACAGTGCCATAATAATGTTTTATTTCTGTTCAATTTCTGGCATGAAAAGTAACTATGCATCAATGTTTGCTGAAAATATTGTGTATTTTTTCCATGCCCTAGAGAGAGTGTTAACATCTTTTCAATTACAAAATCACTAAAATCTGTTATTTATGTATGGGGTATTTATAGGTATGGGGTTATAAGTGCTAACCCTTTTCATGTCTAATTCATGTATTGATTCATGGCTTTACTTTCAGCCGATACGTGATCTTTACTGGTTTCCTTGCAGTATGATGGGTATTCAGCCTTGCACTACACATGTGAAGAGAGGAAGGACCTCTCACCTAATCTCATCATTAATAGTTGATCTGTGTTGGCAGTCCAGAACTAGATGTTCAGTCTGCCCGCAGTAATAAAGTAGATTACCTTTCTGGCGGCTGATGCATTCTCGTACAGATTGGGGCTCAGTTAACTACTCTGTATATGTTTCATTTTCATATCTGCATTGGTGCACATTGGTAGGCTGGATTATGACTTTTATGATATTTCAAATACCGCTGACCACAATGGAATTGTCTGAATGTATTTTGATAGTCTTTGACATGGACAAGCCAAGTCACTTCGCTCCTTAATTCAGGTCAATCTGGCAGGGCATCACTCTCCTGCATTAGCCCAGTCTTTGGCTTTTCTACTGAACAGTGATATGTAAATTTGAACTCGGTCCACCTCTGTCCTTATTTGTTTCCAGAAATGGGGTTTGTAAATGATCTAACTCTGGACTAAAGTAGCATTGATACAGTAAGTTTCAGTATCCCTAATAACAGCCTTTGTGTTTTGTTTATTGTTTTATGTCCACAGGCCGTTTACATGTTCTATGCCCTTGCAATTGTTTGTGATGTCTATTTCGTGCCATCTCTGGAAAAGATCTGTGAGGTCAGAGCAATTTTCTCACTGCTTTTCATTTACCATTTCTGGGTTATCATTGTCATAGCAGCCATAGTTACATCATGAGCCTTTTCTCTGGCTTACAGAACCTGCATCTTAGTGAGGATGTAGCAGGGGCAACCTTTATGGCAGCAGGGAGTTCTGCTCCAGAGCTTTTTACCTCTTTGATAGGTCAGTATAGCAGGAGCACTGAATTGTAGTCAAAATATTATTTTATCACAATATATCACAGTTTTTTTGAGGACATTTATAAACTTAAACAGGCAAATTCATTGAGTGTGACTTTGATAATGTTGTCTTAGGTGTATTCATCACTAAGGGAGACGTGGGAGTTGGGACCATAGTGGGCTCCGCAGTATTTAATATCCTCGTTATCATCGGAGTGTGCGGCATCTTTGCTGGACAGGTACAATTTGCCACAGCAGTTTTTCCTGCAGTAGAAAACACATTTAATATTAGTTGCAGTATTATCATGAGAATAAATAAAAATCAAGCATCCCTGTTCCTTTTTCATTTTCCCCATAGACGATCTCTCTCACCTGGTGGCCTCTCTTCCGTGACTCTGTTTACTACATTTTCTCTGTCTTGGCCTTGATTCTGGTGAGTCTTAGAACTAGAATTTGATACAGTACTTGGCTTGGGAGGAAAATCTCATATTCTATCAATTCTAAGCTGGGTTTATTACGGACATAATTTTCTCAGACTTGTTTTCTTGCCTTGCAGATCATTTATGATGAGAAAGTTCTTTGGTATGTTATATCTGTTTTAGTAGCTTTTGAATGAAGAGACATGTTACCAGCAAACTCTTTAATATTTGTCTGATTTGTGTTGTCACAGGTGGGAGACTGTTGTCCTCATATCAATGTATGGAGTTTACATCTTTATCATGAAGTATGTAATGAGCTCTCTTTGCAACTAATGTTCTTCTACTAAATGCATTAAATACTCTATCAAGTTTATTATTTTCTGCTTATATTTATGTGATTCAGGTTTAATAGTCAGATTTGGGGCTGGATGGAACAGCAGTGTGGGATACCTGGACAGCCATGTTTGGTGAGCAGTTTACGTCGAGATGTCCCGTTGGGTGAAGCTACAGCACACTGCGACACTTCCATGATCCTGTTAAAGAAAGGTGGGTTTGTGTGGGAGTTTATATATGAGCATATTAAGTGTTAATAACATAGCAACTTTCATTTATCACCATATTTTGGCAAATCTTCATGATACAGGGATATAGAGACACTACAGACAAACATATAGATATGAGTGAATCATTTCCATTTGATTAATGGTATTATTACAACATATTTTTAGATATTTTTTTTAATTGGAAGGCTTGTAGAAAAATTACATTTAGGTATGCAAAACATCGATTTGATATAATATCATTGTCCTTGGTCATGCAATACAATAATTGATATGCCAGTGTTTTAATTAATAAACATTCACCGCCAGTTTGACTCGCTGGCGTCGCTACATCATGTCTCCTCTCTGTGGCGCTGCTCAAATAAATGTATAAAAGTTGGGTGAAAGTTGAAGAGAAATTTACCAACAGGAACATGGCAGAGAAAGCTAGGCTGAGAGAAGCCCCAACCGTATCTTAAGTCTTGGTTCACTTTGGCCTTTATAACAATGACAGAACAAAGACTTGATCGTTGTTGTACAGTACCAGGCAGCATCTCTGCATGTGTCTTTTCCACACTTGTTTCATGTAGCAATAAATGAAACCTACAAGCAAACCCTGTGAGTAAAAACATCGCTGGAGAGCATATTTGAAAAGGGGAAAAATAACCAATAAGGCAAGTCACTATGATTAAATGTCCCTACCAATATCTAGCATTTGCTGAACTGTCCTCACCAATAATTTTGATCAGACAAAAACGTAGTGCTCCATGAATGTCTAACATAATGCTTGTAGGTACACAGATTTAAACCGCACTCTCTACCTGAGGGTTCGCCTGCGAAACACACATTACTGGTGTAATTGGTAGAGGCACAATGTGTATTTAGGAGCTGGGCCTTTTAATCACATATCGCCAATGTGATTGGATTTTGTTGGCACCAAAATTTTCTAATTAAATTTCATATTTAGAAAGATGTTACTGTATTTATTTAACTATTTTATTATTTACATATTTATAAATATATAAGATTTTGTTATATTTATTGGTTATGGTGACTATAAAGCCTGGTTACTTCTTTCAGTTTTTCCCCTATGTTATTTATATACTGAAGTTAATATATATTTATTAAACTGCCTCTGTGTAAGTCATTAGTTACGTTTTAATATTACAGAATTTATTCATTAACATATTATTGTATTCACAATGGATTTAACACTGATTTCCCTAAAAATATTCGGACTTTCCCAGCAAACCCTTCCTTCCTTCCTTCCTGCTCACAAACCTGCCCCTTCTTCAGCTACCTGGAATTTGCAAGTCACACAATCAGTTTAGTTGATGCATGTTTGCACACACATGGATTGGGAGTTTAAAAATATCATTGCTTTTATTTATGTAAATGAATACTGCATTTTACCTGTGTTTCTGTGATGTATCGCTATATCATTGCATTGCAATATATTGATTATCTCAGAATTGCTGTATCGTATTATTATTATTGTTATCGTGTGCCATGTATCACATGTCATAAGATACCCTGTGATTCCCACCCCTATGAGATATTATCTTAAACTTAAAATACTTATATTTGAATAATAAAAAAAACGTATTTCTTTATTACAATTTTAATTTTGATCATAAGATACCAAGGCTTTCTTCTACTAATTGGAGTCTGTAGATTCCATTGCCAATAGCCATCAACATGAGGAAAAAAGCTGTACAAATGAAAGTCAAGGAAGCTATTATGAGGCTGAAAAACAAAAATAAAACCATTAGAGACATCAGTCAAACTTTAGGATTACCAAAATCAACTATCTAGAATATTATTAAGAAGAAAGAATGCATTGTAATTTATCTAGTAGGCCAAAGAAAGGCCTTGATATTCTTGAATGGCCAAGCCAGTCAGCTGATTAAAATCCAGTTGAGCATGCCTTCACCAGAGAATTGAACATCATCAGAGAAGATACTCTTGAAGGAGGGGGGCTATGTATAAAACCTGTCAGTCCTACATGGTAAATCTAAATGTATGCAAATAACTTTAAATTAAAGTCTGGAATGTGTACTTTAATCCTGTCTGAATTGTTGAATTGACACTGTATATTACATTGTTCTATTGTATGCATTTAACTTAAAAATTGAGTTCACTGGATGTTAAATAATGAGATAACTTAATAAAAACATATGTTTCACTCAAAATAAGGCAGTGAAGTTAAAAGTAAAAAAGAGGTGTTTTTTTACAGAAATATTTTGTTTCATGATCTTTCAGTACATGTAAAGGGTTTAAAATCAAACATGCATGTGTTCTAACAGTGTTTGATTGTGAATGTAGAGAAACATTATGCAATGATTTTAGAAAATATGCACCAGTTATGTTGGTGTTATCTTTAATACATAAATAGACACATTATGATTAGGAAACAGTATTTTTAGCTCTATGAAGTGAAAGTGATTGTCATTGTGAACACACAGTGTACCACAATTAAATGTGACCTCTGCATTTCACCCATCACACATGGAGCAACAGGCAGCCATCAACAGCGCCCAGTGGGAACGGTTACCTCAGTACTGCCCAGGTCAAGACTTGCACCTGCAACCTTCCAGTTGCAAGGGCAAGGCCCTAACCACTAAGCCACCACTGCCCATGACAGGCATGGATGTGTCTGATGTTTAAGAGAAATGTTATAGGTTAGGTTTAATAAAAAAAATGTTTGGACTGAAATCATTTCTGCCTTTAGTGTCTTGCCTTAAGAACAGCCTTCTGCCCTCAGGTCAGTGTGCAGGTGATCAGGATTCGCCCGTGGTGATGGTAGATGAGATGATGAGCCTGCACCCTCACCAGTTCTCCTTCTCAGAGGCAAGCCTCCGTGTCATGATCACGCCCCACTTCTCCCCCCGCACTCGCCTCAGCATGGCCGGACGCATGCTCATCACTGAGGTAATGCTCACTCGCTCTCCACTCTGCCCAACCAGGCAGGACGGACCAGCTGGATCTGCATTTTTCAGCCAAGGATAAACTTGCTTTATAAAGAGCAGAGTTCTCACGGGATCAGTAAAGTATCTATCTAGCTATCTACTGTATGTGGTCTGAGGACAAGTCTTTTTTCCTCAACTGCATATGGCAGGAGAGTGGCTGTCCCACTTGCTTTCATCTACCAGCTCCAGAGATATAACAGGTTTACTCAGCTAAGTTCAGTTTTATACACTGAGCTGCCAGCTTACATTTGTATCAGCACCAAACATGCCATTTTACCACTGCCATGCTGGTGTCACTGCCATGCTGGTGTCACTGCCATGCTGAGAATGCTCTGCCACTCCAAAAATGTCTGGTCAGCAATGTTACTATGATGGTCAATTGACACATTACAACATATAGGCTAAGTTTAGTAATAGTATAGTTGGAAGTTAACAAATACAGTGCAGTTATACTGGTTTTTGAAAGTTTGTGAACCCTGTAAAGTTTTCTGTATTAAATAACATGTGACATAAACATCATATGATTTTTTAAACTAGTCCTAAAGGTATATTAAGAAAACCTATTTAAAGAAATGTTTACATTTGTTTGTCATGTATTTATTGAAAACAAATCTGCATGTGGCAGAATATGCCTCCTTGTGCAACAATAAAATGTAAAAACTGTTGATCAGTCCTACATATCAAATCAGATATTAGAAATCATCCCTCCACACAGAACAGCTTTGTTGGTGGGTTTCCTCAGATGAACCACTCACGTTAGGTCTTTCCACAACATTTAAAATCGATTAAAGTCAGGACTTTGACTTGGCCATTACAGTACAGTCACTTTTAAAAGACTTTTAAACACGACCAAAACAGAATTTTGTGATGATGAACGCAAACTTCAATAAGCACATCACAATGCCACCAACACATGTCGGCATGTCTGGCATGTAGGCGTAAATCAAAATATTACACAAATACCAACGGAAAGACCGTGCACCACAACAAAATGTGTCCTCTGCATTTAACCCATCACACATGCACCTAGAGCAGCGGGCAGCAGTCAACAGCTGCACCCAGGGAGCAGTGAAGGAGGACAGTACCTTGCTCAATGGTACCTCAGTGGTGCCCGGGCTGGGACTTGAACCTGCAACCTTCTGATCTCAGGGGCAAAGTCCTAATCACTAGGCCACCACTGCCCTGACTTAAAAATCATAATTTCGCATCCTGAATTAAAAATCCTCCTTATACTGTACAGCAACATAGGCAAAGAAAACCTCACCGCTGTTAGGGTTTGGTTGGGTTCACCCTCTGACTGCACAAGGTGTTAAGAATCATAGGATATTTCCTGTCTTCCAGAATGGTAAAGAACATGTAAATGTAATGCCACCTGCATTAAAACTAAAGTTTTTTATGCCATCCAAATGTCCAGCCCACCAAAAGTGGGGCCTGAAATCCCATGTGGAAAATCAGATTTGCTCCAACGTGCAGAAACACTGTGGGAGTTCAATCCACGCTCACCTGATGCTACAAACATCAAAAATATGTTTGATTCAGACATTAGTTTGGAAAAACCTTCAAGCTCTTGTTTGGAATGTATGTTGTTGTAGCAGTCCTACAGAGAATGCTAAAGTGCTTAAAATATTTACAGTGGATGAAGGTTTAATTGAGGAAATAATCAATTTGGCGCTCTGACAAAAAATTAGCATTCTATCATTTTAATGGTAGGTTTATTTTAACTATGAAAAAAGACCATATATATATATATATATATTCAACAAATACATGACCAAATAAAATATTTTAGGTTTTCATCTACTTTCAGGACTTATTAAAATCAGACTGTGTTTCAGTCAGATTCCCATTTATATAAAAATATAGAATATGATTTACAAACTTTCAAGCACCACTGTACAGTGAATGTATTGGGACAGTCAGTTAGGCTCAAAAAGTTTGTTTGCCACATACATTTGAAATGAACTCTTCTCTATGAAATAACTGCAGTAAACACTGTGATTCTAAAATAATGTCAAGAAAATAGTCAAATATCTAACTTTCCAATAAAGGTACAGTCTTATTTTAGTACAGTCTGCTTTACTTATGCTAACTAACTCAACCAAAGCTAGAGACTGGGGATGAACTGCGGAGCAGTGATGCTGAGTGTCTGTTCTGGGGGTGGGGGGTTGTTTGTAAAATTGCTATTCAGATAGAATCCTGATGTAGACACCAAACAGCCAGGTCTTAGATGTTTTGGTCAGAGTGGCATTTGGCATGTGACTAACTGGTCTGAAACTTTTATTTTTCTGTTTTTCATTGAATTTGATTTTTAAAAAATATTTCAAAATTTGTACTAGATAGACTGGCAACCCAGTGTTTATTGACATTCCACAATTTCCTTGTGAACGATGTCAATGTTTTAGTTTATTCCATCTTCATGCACATGACTTGCTTGTCCACTTGACTTTTGCAACTCATCCATGTCATGCTTAAGAGCTCTTTCCATGCCTTTCACTTTTCTCTCCTTCAGAATCTATTTAACTGTTTCAAAATGCTGCCCCGTTTTGCCACCCCTTTCAGTTTCAGTCTTTCATTGTCTTTCTCACTCATTCTCTTTTGTCCCACAGAGGCAGAGGCTGATAAGGAACCGGAGCTCGGGGGACAGTGGCAGTGGGGCTGGGGACACTCCTGGTCAAGAGAACTCAGGGCCAGAAGGAGTGCCTTGGGGGCTGGAAAATGGAGATGCCTTGGAGAGTGAAACACAACCACTAGAAGGCCTCAGGACGAGGGGTGAAGGCACTGCACTGGAGAGGAGAGGAGATACTGAGGACACAAATCCCAAAGAGGAAGAGGATGAGGATGAGGTGGAAGAAGGACAACCCTTCAGTCCTCTCATTGTGCCAGGCTAGTCTGTGATGTTTATCAGTGTTAACTAACCAGACAAGTTAATACATTTATAGACTGTAATTGATACACCCACCTGGCAGGTGCACATTAAGCCTATTTTTTATGTTGAGACATGTACCAGTTAGTTATTTTCCTCACCTGATTAGAAAAATTAACAGGATGAATGTTATCCTCATGACTGGCATTTCTAAATGAGAGTGCTTTAGATTTTTTCATACAGATGGACTTTGCCTCTTTATCAGTGTTGTTCTTAGATATTTGTACAAACCAGACTGATAATTGTCAGAAAAATTTCTAGTTCAATATGGTCAAATGGCAAATAGGAGAAGGGCAGAATGAACAGACCATCTTTTAACTTTTCCTGGACAAAAGTGACTTGTGCATTAAGTAATATGTTGTTCTCTTTTAGTCTGTGATTTTTCATTGCATTGCATATTGGCATTGATCAGTAAAAATGATACATTGCTGTTTACACAGCCATGCTTTATGCTTTGAAACCAATGAAATGACAGAAATTCACCACTAATCCTCCCTCTCTATAACTTGCCTTTGTGTAATACTCCTGTTGTGCAGTAGAGGGCAGTCTTGTAAAAATGTCCACTGTGCTTTATGACTCACTAAGTTAATGTATTATTCCTTGTGTTCACAGGAGGCTGCTGTGAACGGGTGAAATGGTTGTTTTCATGGCCTTTAAGCTCCCTGCTCTACTACACTGTGCCCAACTGTGTGCTGCCTCGCTGGGAGCGCTGGTTCATGGTTACTTTTGTTGCGTCCACGCTCTGGATTGCAGTTTTCTCCTACCTCATGGTGTGGATGGTATGAACCATCCTTAACAGAGCTCTTGAAAAATTGGGAAAAAATCAGCTGATGATACTGTCTCCAGATTGAAGCTGCTGTAAACTCCCCTTTTCTCAAAATTACTTACAGTTAGTTCATTCCTGCTTTGTGTTTCAGGTCACTATTGTCAGTTCCACTTTAGACATCCCAGACGTTATTATGGGGATCACATTCTTAGCAGCGGGCACCAGCGTCCCAGACTGCATGGCTAGTCTCATAGTTGCCCGTCAAGGTGCATAAACACCTTACTTCTATATCTAGATCAGTTCTATTGTGTAACTTTTTATTTGCATAGTGACTAAACCTCTGTGTGTGTGTGTGTGTGTGTGTGTGTGTGTGTGTGTGTGTGTGTGTGTGTGTGTGTGTGTGTGTGTGTG
>JBBIGC010000033.1:1580373-1606884 GCA_037576955.1 Lepidarchus adonis
ATGTTTATCAGTACATTGCAGAAAATAATGAACTTTATCACAATATGCTAATTTTTTGAGAAGGACCTGTAGTTTGGTTTTGCATGGAAACATTGCTATCCGTGACTAGAACCTTGTAGTTACCTGTTACTACAGTATATTTTTAATCATGCTAATCGTTGCTTATTGGCTTGTATTTATTGTTGGTAGCGTTACAGTTATTCTCAGAACTATTACATTTTATCTGGATTTAGATTAATGGCCAAAAGCTTTTGTTATTTTCTTTCATTCTGTGCTGTTTGTTGGTATAGATAGAAGGTGGTGTTTAGCAGGAGGACAGTATTTGTCATTTTGACTTCAGTTGGAAAGGCACACAGCCAGTCTGCTTTTGAGATATTTCCATTTATCTCTGTTAATCAAATTTAATGCTAAGTGAGATGGATGTTTGGGCAAGTTACAAGGCTCGCTTGTAACAGGCCAGTAATTAATATTGTGAGTAGCTTCTCATTACTTTACCAACCATGTCGGAAGACACATCCTGTGGTTGTGGAAACAATGTTAATCTGTTTCAGAAGGGTCAAATTATTGGCCTGCATTAAGCAAAGAAAACATCTAAGTAGATTGCTTAAACTACTTAAATTGGGTTAAGAACTTTTCAATGCAGGAAAGCACCATTACTGGAAGGAGAGTGGGGAACCATCATCTTTGTGGAAGAAATGTGGTCAGAAAAGAATCATGAATGACTGTGATCGATCATGATTCTGTTTGAGAAGATAATGTTTGAAAGGAGAATGCGAGCAATATCGCTAGGACTGTTACCATGGATTACACTATTAATCAAGTCATTATTATAACACCAAACATTCAATTTATACATACCACAACCCCCATTATACATAGAAACTCACTTTCTTTAGAAAAGTTGGAGCATGTCAAATGCAGTAAAAACAAGAATCTGCGATAACATCAACATCCTCGATTTTTATTTAACTCAAGAGTAGAGTTATGGTTATGGTTGGGGTGTGTCCACTGAACAACCTGTTTTCTGCTTTTAGAAAGCCTGTAACTCAGAAAACCTTCTGTGACTGTTGTTACATCACCTTTTCATTTTAACTGTAATCTTTTAAAAATAATTGCGTAACTGACGATACTAATTGTTGTAGCTTTGCTAGTGGAATGTCTGTCTCAAATCATGATTTATGCAGATTGTTGTCAATTGTTCTTTCACTTATGTTCAAGACATCCATGCCATGGGCACTGATGCACCTCATCCAATGACCGGTGTGGGCTTTTGCATTTGTTGGTGACAACAGTCTGGATGGTCCTCTACAGTTCACATATCACTCAAAGGCTGGCATGGATGATGCAATCGCTCACCTCCTGCATTGTGCCCACACACACCTGGACGAGGGGAGTGTTCCAGTCAGAATCTTATTCCTGGATTTTTCATGTGCTTTTAACACTATCAAGCCCCTTCAGCTCTAAGACAAGCTCTTCAGGATGCAAGTGTCTTGCATCACCAGCTAACTCAGCAACAGACCATAGTGCATCAGACTAAAAGACTGAATATCCAAAACTGTGGTCAACAACACAGGACCACCACAAGCGACTGGGCTGTCCCCCTTTCTCTTCACACTTCTGGCTTAAGTATAGTTTAGTATATATTAGTATATTAGTATCTGAGTCATATATTTTCATGTATTATGAAATTTGCTGATGACATGGCCATCATAGAGTTTATCAGGAAAGACCTGGAGGTGGAGTACATGAACCTGGTGTAGGATTTTGCCACCTTGTGCCACACAACCCACCTGCAGCTCAATGTAATAGACTTTGGGAAGTCTAGACCCTGCCCCTGCCAGGTCCAGTTTGAAGGGGGTGGATATTGAGGTGGTGAGCCTAGTCCAACAACGTTGACCACCTTTACTTCCTGAGGAGACTGTGCTCATTCAACATCTGCACAAAACTTAATGGGGCCTAGTGATTAGGACCTTGGCCCTGGAATCAGAAGGTTGCTGGTTCAAGTCCCAGCCCAGGCACCACTGAGGTACCCTTGAGCAAGGTACCATCTCCACAACACTGCTCCCTGGGTTCTGTTGATAGCTGCCCGCTGTGCCACACGTGCACATGTGATGAGTTAAATGAAGAGGTCTCATTTCGTTGTGGTGCACTTTGTGGGATTGAGTCTGTTCACACTAACATAACAGCATCGGTCTGTGTCTTTTTCTGTGCTGTGGTGAGCACGGGAGGCAGCCCAACAAGGGTACATTCCACCAGTCTGGACAGTCTTATCATATGGGCTGGCTATGGCTGTGTGGAATTGGGTTCTGTGGCAACAGTAGCAGAGACATTGCTGGCCATTCTGGCCATTCTAGGCAACATCCATCAACCTCTGCGCACGGTTATCATCAATAAGAGAAGCGTTTTCCGACCGACTGTGTAACTCCTCTGTTTCCACCCACTGTCCAAATGCTACCTTGCTTCTCTAAATTCACAGTAGGAGTGATTGTTGCCCTTGGTGTCTTGGCCTCCTGTCCGGTGTGCCCTGCCTCGCTTGGCTGGGATTGGCTCCAGCTTTACCTGAAAGCACAGTGGTTGGGAAAATATACACTATTTTGCCAAAAGTATCCAGTCACACATTAAAATAATTTAATTCAGGTGTTACGATCAAATCCATGGCTACAGGTGTATAACTTCAAGCACCTAGGCATGCAAACTGCTTCTACAAACATTTGTGAAAGATTGAGTCGCTCTTAGGAGCCCAGTAAATTCCAGCGTGATACGATGCCCCCTTTGCAACAAGTCCAGTCATGAAATGTTCTCACTACTAAATATTCCTCAGTCAACTATCAGTGATATTATAACAAAGTGGAAGCAAATGGGAACGACAGCAACTCAGCCAGGAAGTGGTAGACCACGTAAAATAACAGAGTGGGGTCAGCAGATGCTGAGTGCAGAGGTTGCCTACTTTTTTGCAGAGTCAATCGCTATAGACCGCCAAACTTCATGTGGTCTTCAGATTAGCTTAAGAACAGTGCATAGAGAACTTCATGGAACAGGTTTCCATGGCGGCATCCAAGCCATACATCACCAAGTGCAATGCAAAGCATCAGATGTAGTGGTGTAAAGCCACTGGACTCTAGAGCAGTGGAGACACGTTTATGTGTCTCCATCTGGCAATCTAAAGGGCGAGTCTGGGTTTGGTGGTTGCCAGGGGAAAGGTATTTGTCTAAAGTTTGGCGGAGAGGGATTATGGTGTGGGTTTGTTTTTCAGGGTTTGTTTTCTGACCCCTTAGTTCCAGGGAAAGGAACTCTGAATGGTTCAGCATACCAAGAGATTTTAGACAATTTCATGCTCTCAAATTTGTAGAAACAGTTTGGGGAGGACCCTTTGCTGTTCTAACAGGACTGTGCACCAGTGCATAAACCAAGACATGGGCATGGATATAAGGACATGGATTAGCAAGTTTGGTGAGAAAGAACCTGACTGGCCTGCACAGAGTCCTAACCCAAACACAGTTTGTAACACATGATGGCTAATTTCTCGCCGGTCTGGAGCTCTCTCCACCTTTCCTCTCCTCACATTATAAAGAGCCGAAAGAGCTTTTTCTGTGAAATATTTCCTACTCTGTATTTCATGCCATGCCTCATTCTCAACCATGCTATATGGGCAGAGGTACTTGCACAGCGATGCATTGTTAGCAGCCCTCACAGGATGAGAAAGGAAGCATCGCTTTAATCATTGCATCTGCTACTGCAGGTTGACTTGATATTTCAAAGTTAGCATTAGCCGCTCTCTCACAGAGGCTCTGCATGTTTGTCATGTTCTCCTTGTACTTTTATTAGACATGTGTTGCATATTACAAAGGCTTTATAAATGTTGTCTGTTCTGTTGATTGTTATAAAAGCCAAAGTGGACCCAGACTTAAGTTTTACATGTGGCTGGTATGTCTCGCAGCCTAGCTTTCTCTGCCGTCATCCTGTTGGTAACTTCCTCTGTAACTTTGCTCAAATTAATGCATGATACTTGGGTGAGTGTCACCCAAAAGAAACATGAAGCGATACTGGCAAAACATTTTGGCAGGGACTGTTTATTAATTAAAATAGCGATTTTGCTGCTGGAGTATCTACTATCATATTTCGTGTGTATGAGCTAGAATGATGATATATCGCTAAATTGATATTTTGTCCTGCCCCTAATATGTATGTATGTGTGTTTGTGTATCCCTTATAGTCCCACAAGTGGGAAATTTATTCTCTGCATTTAACCCATCACACGTGAACACGTGAGCAATGGGCTGCCGTCAACAGAGACGCCCGGGGAGCAGTGAAGTGGGGACAGTACCTTGTTCAAGGGTTCCTCAGTGGTGCCTGGGCTGGGAATTGCACCTGTGACCTTCTGATCCCAGGGGCAATGTCCTAACCACTAGGCCACATATATCATCAAAGACCTCACACACACCAACAATAACCTGTTCTGTTTGCTGAGATCAGGTAGAAGGTTCTACAGCATCAGAGGCAAAACTGAGAAACTAAAGAGGAGCCACATATATATATGATGCTGCAGAACCTTCTACCTGATCTCAGCAAGCAGAACAGGTTATTGTAGGGGTGTAGGAGGCCTTTGATGATGTTTGTTGCTCTGGGTTTGCATCGTTGGTTGTAGACCATGGACTGTTGAGCATTTGAAGTCATGAAAGAATGGACAAGATGTCCCATTGCAAAACTGCTACAATTGGTATCCTCAGTTCCCAAATGATTAATGTGTTGTTAAAAGCAAAGATGATGTAACACAATAGTAAACATTTCTCTGTCCCAACTGTTGTTGAGTGTTTTGCTCCTATCAAGTCGTAAATGTATATTTACAAACTACAGTTATTTTGGTCAGTAAAAGTACTGAAAATCTTGTCTTTGTACCTTTTGTCAGTTAAATAAAGGTTCACATGACTAGGTTACAGAATTGTATTTTTATTTCATTATTTAAAAATATTCCACCTTTTCTGGAAATGAGAGAAAATTGAGTGAAATCCATATAGAGGCAAGGGGTGCGTGTTGTATAAATGTTAAAGTAAATGTGGTTACTACACAGATATTTTTGCAGCAAATCAAAATGCAAAAATTGTATTTTTTGAATTGAGTTTAAAGCATTGGGACCAATTTACAATCAGCAACATTTTTTGCAAGTTTTGTTTTAGCAAAAAAAAAAAAAAAAAAAAAAGATTTTTGGTACGGTTTCTATAGAACATGATTATAAAGCAGCTCATATGATTTTGACAAAAGAGAACAATATATATAATGGGGTCACGTGAATATGATTTGTAGGGAACAACTGCAGGAACAATACAGATTACTCATCTTGCTCACAGCACACACTGTGGAAATGTCTACCAGACTCTCAAGTAGTATTTTTACAACTAGGAACATCAGAAGCACTACTGAGTGGATGTGAGAGCTGTGTTTTAATTCAGAGGTTAGTAAATCAGATAACCTCTGGGGTACTGTTGGTTAGAGTTGAATTGCGAATATTTCCACTTGTGTAGTGATTGCAAGTCAAGGACTAGAATAAGGAAAGTGATATACTTCAACTTAAAAATGAATGCTTTTGTTTTTAAGGTTGGGTGTCTTGGCACATCCTGAGGCAGTTGTGTCCAGTCCAGTGCCGCAGTTGTCCATACCCATCAATGGGCACTTTAAGATAGTACGAGGTACGAGCTTTTTCCTCATTAATCATATTGTTTGTATTGAGTATAAGTGTGATAAAAAGACATCAGCGTACTCTGCCCTAATCCTCTCACTCTATGATGTTGAAAGTGATCTATAAACTGTTTGATGTACATGATCTGATTTGACCTCAAAAGTTCCTAACCCCACCTTGTACATTTGAAAGCAAACATTTATTACCGCAAGCCTATAGGAGGGTTTTTTCACTACAGTAGTCCTGCCCCTTGCAACCTTTGCACAGCAGGTTCAGAACCGCCTTTTTTATTCTTTATTTCAGAAGCTGAAGAGGCTCTTCTCATCGACATCTCAATAAGTAGTAAGTGTTTTCTTGTTGTGTCACACCACTTATATCACAGAGCAGCTATTACATATTTCCAGTATTACTTATCTTATCCCTCTCTGCAGCGACACTGAGGATCCGTATTCGAGGCGAGAGGACACCAGAACTGCTGCTGGAGTTGCAGGACGATGAGAGAACTCAGACATTTTTCAAACTTGTGATGAAGGCCAAGCAGCAAGGTGAGAATGTGCTTCGACTTACTTATTGTTTAGTAACTCGTCTTCTCTTACTAACCAAGCTTGCTCATTAACCAAAACATTTCCACAGGTTTCTCAGTAATGTGTACTCACTGGAGGAATTTGGCCTTCATTTCAGAAGCATTTCTGAAGGTCATATATCAGTAATTTTGGGTAGTTTTTGTCCATCATAAAAATGCTAGTTTGTGTGTTATTGTTTTCTTTAGCTATTGTGATAGTTGCAAACATGCTCTGTGTTAAATTAGACCAGAAAAGTTAAGATAGATCATAGTTCTGTGGAATGCTTTTTAAACATTTTTCACTGTAATGAGAGACATTGCAGTAGAGACATAAAAAGGCACTATAATTTTATTGCCGCTGTTACAAAGGATTATAATAAAATACTTTAAATTACACATACTACCGTGTTCAATTTCTCCAGCAGTTTGCCAGTTTTTTTTTGCTAACCTACTGAACAGTCTAACCAAATAGATGTGTTTGAACAGGCAAATTACCAAACTGTATTGCACTAAAACCTTCCAGGACCTTAGCTGGACACCCTTGTAAACATTTGCTCTCACCGTAAAAAAAAATGTAATTATTCATTCTATTTCTGAAAGCATTCAAGGATCCTTCGTTTTTTGCCGGATTTTAAAAGTGTTTCATGAAATCAGCTAAGGGAATTCATCATTATATTAGTGCTAACTGTGTTACTTTGTATTCTTAGTGCAGTTACCAGGTCATAAGTAATAATACAGTGCAGTCTCAGAGCCTTTTGTCTACTTTATTGGAACAGTGCAGTTGACCAACTCATTTAAATTTGTGTCATATCAACAGGTTTTAAAAGCTTAACAATATTTCTAAACATTTATTTGTTCATTTCATCAGTGAAGCCATGAATCGTTCAGTTAAGTTTTATGTCTAATCCTTTTATATGATTTGCATTATCAATCTATTTTCCAGCTGAAGGAAAAAGTTCATTGCCTAGGAAAATGGAACCTGTAGTTCCTGCTCCTCTCAAAGTTTCTGTCCCGGTCTCCCCTCAGATAGGGGCCTCTAAATCAGCAGTCAATGCCTCAAAACATATGATGCACAGCAGCACCAACAACAGCACAGTAGTAAAACCTTTTAGCACTGGTAAGTAAAAATGGGCTTGATGTGTTTCATTTGATCAATTTTTAATTAATAATTATTGAACAGTTTGTCACATTATAAACATTGCTGTGCTCAGATTCTGCAGACTCTACACTATCACTTGTAACAGATTTTGGTTTTGAAGAGAGTACTTTAAAAGTAGAGGAAAAGAAGAACCAGCAAAACCGGATAGTTGCTCAAAGGGAACCTCCTCCTGTACCTCCCCTTCCTCCTCGAAAAGGGTCCTACACACCCTCTGCTGCTCCAGTAGCTGGACCCCCTCCTAAAGATAGACCTCCCCCTGTGCAAATTGCTACACCTATCAGACAAGAGTAAGTATGAGAAGTCTTCATTTCTTTCAGTCTACGTACCAGAGTTAGTGTGATTAATGTAGTGTTTTATTTTCATGCAGGTATAGTCACTATTCACAGAGATCCAGCTCTTGGTCTGACAGCCCAACCACACACAGCATGAGGCAAGCAATGATGAGCAGCCAGTCAGGCATGAGAGAGGGTCTTCTCAAATACCGCTTAGGCAAGAAGGAGAAGGATTATGTGGACATCCAAAATTTCAGGTTAACATTTTCTTATTTTTTTTTTAATTATTATTACTGTATTTTGTTTTGTACTACTAGGTGTAGTTAATTATTTTTATTTTCCCTCTTATTTTTAGGTTCTTTGCAGGCACATGGAATGTGAATGGTCAGTCCCCTGATAGCAGTTTGGATCCCTGGCTGTGTTGTGACCCCGAGCCTCCTGATGTATATGCATTAGGGTGATTTTCAAATATATAATTACAATTTAAATATTATTAATATTAAATAACTTCTATATTATTTTTCAACACATTTTTATGTATAAACTTTTTTTGCTGTCAGTTGCTACTTAATGGGGCTTTCAATGAAACGGTGGAGATGCAAAAGCATTGTAAAGTCTGTTAGAATTGTTCATTAAAATAGTTTATTGTGAATTGTTAGGTTTCAAGAATTGGATCTGAGCACAGAGGCCTTTTTATACATGGACTCTTCCAAAGAACAGCTGTGGGTTGATGCAGTAGAAAGAAGCCTTCATCCCAAAGCAAAGTATAGACGGGTAAGTGATTGCTGATATTACTCTCAGGCCACATGTTCTTGGTTTTTTTTTCTTCTCAAAATAGTAATGATTACTACTTATAAATAAAACAAAAACTTGGGATGTCTCTATCATAATATCTCGAAAAAGACCGCCAAGTTCTGTATTCTATACCACATGCATTGCCTGGTCATCCAAAGTGATGAATTCTTTGTCAAATAAATCTCTGTTTAAAAGTGTCCTCCAGTATATGTTTTTTTAGGTGTCATATCAAAGTAATCGTATCACCTCACAAACTGTTCTAATTACAAACGCTACATGTGGTCAATGAGCTGCTTTCATTTTCCAGTTAAAAAGAGCTCTTTTAACAGCATGTGCATAATGACCAAGGATCAGACTTTGGTTTGTTTATGCTCAAGCCAATCCCTATCATATAAGAGCAGAGCTGGACATCCCTAGCAAAAAATTAATTAATTAATTAATTAAAAATAAAAGGTTGGTTAGGACATTGCCCTTGGGATCTCAAGGTTGCTGGTTCAAGTCCCAGCCCAGGCACCACTGAAGTACTTACCCACTACACTGCTCCCTGGTCGCTGTTCATAGCTGCCCTCTACTCCACGGGTGTTTGGCTAAATGCTGAGGTCACATTTTGTTGTGGTGCATTTTATGTTTTCACAATGACAAAAAAAATTAATAAATAAATTAACATTGAAGATAAAGTTAAACGAGTAATACATTTGCTGTCCATTATAATTGTAAATAAAAGTTGAATAGATGTATTTTATCTATAATAAATATGTTTTTAGATGTTTTACAAAATAAAGTAGCATAAATGCTTATTAGTTTGGACTGGCAGAGATGGAGGTCTCTCCACTTCTCTGTAATTTTAAGGATATTTGCTGGAGGTTCCCTGATATTCTGTGAGGTACTAAGTGTTAGGCCACTGAGAGCTCTGGAATAAAGTGAAAGGTTTAAAAGTCTATCCTAATAGGTACAGTTAGCACTACAGTAGTCAATTATTGTAATGTACATTCATTAATGTTTAATAATTCACTCTGGAATAGAAAAGCCCCAAGTGTAATGACACAATGGAACATGGCTTGTTTAAAAGGGATTTCCCCTCATACCCTACATTATTCTATTTCCAGGTACGCATTATAAGGCTCGTGGGTATGATGCTGGTGGTGTTTGTCAAAAAGGAACATAGGATCCAAATCAGAGATGTTGCTGCTGAGTCTGTAGGAACTGGCCTCATGAATAAAATGGTAAGTGTAAAATAGTTTTTTATAGGAGACTTGTTTGTCATGGCCTGAAATGTTGTTAGTGTCCGTATTTATGTTTATTCAGTTTGAGTGCTCTAATGTTGTCATTACATTGAACAAGAGTATAGATTTGATCATTTGTGCACATGTTTAGGGAAATAAAGGCGGTGTGGCAGTTCGGTTCGTCTTCCACAACACCAGCTTCTGCTTTGTGAACTCTCACCTGGCAGCACATGTGGAGGACTTTGAGCGGCGGAACCAGGACTACAAAGACATCTGTGCCCGCATGACCTTTCACCTCATGGACCACCCACCTCTAAGCATAGTCAAACATGAGTGAGTTACTTGTTTTCAAACTTCTCTCTATATAGTTAAACATGACTTGATTTAGAAAATATTTATTTTACATACATGTGTGTGTGTATGTTTTTTAATTTGCACTCAAATATAAACAAATGTGTTTTTATAAACATATATGAAATGTCTGTAATAAACAAAAATGAATAAATAAATAAATAAATATTGCTACCAAGGTTTATTAAAGGACAATTTGATGTCATCAGCCAGGAAAGGGGAGAAGAGTCAGCAACCCCAAACACTGTATAATTTACCTAATCTCTTGAATCTCATTTAAAACTTATGGATAATTTTGGAACTGAGACCATCAAAGCAACTTTCTTACCCCGAGTAATTGAAAATTATTTTGCCAATAATTGCCAATTGGACAAAAGTTGAGTCATAATGCAGCAAACAGTAAATGTATTGTAGACCAGTCAATAATGTCTTTGCACCAAAGTATACATTTTAGATTAATGGTTTGAGTCCTTGTTGATGATTGAAATTAGAAAGTCGAAGTACAACGTCAAAAGGCAGTATATGTGCAAATTTGAATGGAGCATGTACACTGTTAGCACAATAAATAAGAAAAAAGCAGAGTCTGTATGCTTGTTTCCCCTCACTGTATGTTCATTTGTTTCCTTTTTAGTGTAGTGATCTGGCTGGGAGATCTGAACTACAGGCTGTTTGTATATGATGCGGCTGAAGTGAAGAAACTCATTTCAGAAAATGAATTGCGTAAACTCCAGGAGAATGATCAGGTAAGTTCTGAAAGGCGTGTGTTGAATTTTTAAATAAATGTGTGAAAGAATGGAAGTTCATAGTTAGAATATTGGTACTCAGTTCTGCAATCTTGAAACACCAATCAGTCAGTGAAATCCCTTGTTCTTGCTCATAGTTTTTTCTCCTAGTCCTGTCATTTAACATCAGATGCCATAACACACAACATTGCTGTTTCATTAACCTATATTCTTCCAAGTTTTATCACAACCATTTTTATTTTCTCTTTTGTTTTTTAGCTGAACATACAGAGGCAAACTAAGCGTGCCTTCACTGATTTCATGGAGGGGGAAATCAATTTCATTCCCACTTACAAATATGATGCCAAATCAGACCGTTGGGATTCAAGGTAACACTGTATTTAAGCATAGTGTATGCACTTAAACCTCCACATGGCATTGGTTATCCTGAAGTTGTCGCTATTTACTGAAATAAGGCCCTGAAATAAGTCCTAACAGGTCATTCTTACTTCTTTGGTTGTCTAACCATTAATTTCACATGTGCTCTTTGCTTTGGAATGCAGCGGAAAGTGCCGAGTCCCAGCCTGGTGTGACCGTATCCTATGGAGAGGTAATAATGTCAAGCAGCTGCAATACCGCAGCCATATGGAGCTAAAGACCAGTGACCACAAACCTGTCAGCTCCGTCTTTAGCATTGGGGTGAGATTCAAGCTTCTAGCTTTACCAAAACTTTGTAAAAGTTTTTTTTCAATGCTGTTTACACATATATAAAAACTTGTGTGTGGTGAGGATCTGCTGCCAGACTTAGAGAAATTAGACCTTAAAGTATTCTCATTTATATGTACAGGTCAGGTTGCTAACAGGTGTACAAAATGGAGGCCAATAAAGATACTGATCATTGCTAGTTATCGAGACACATAACTGATATTTGGAATCAATATGACAAAAATTCCTCAATTTTTAATTTTACAAACACCCTATCAGAACTCATTAAAGATAAATCTAATTGTTTATACATACTTAAAAGTTTAACATTATATGCATGTAACTTTTAATAAATATACATTTTAATTCAAACTAGCTGTAACAGACTCCACATTTCAGCTAATTTTATCCATCACGTCAGAACACGTTATATGGATGAGTAAAGTAAGAACTGTAATATGAATTAAAATAAGCAGTGTGTAAGCTCAAATTCATTCCTGTTGCAACATTTTGCCATTACATATTGCTATCAACACTTAATATAATAATAATAATAATAATAATAATAATAATGATGTATTTAATTTTTAAAGCACTTTACATTAAAAATCTCAAAGTGCTTCACAGAAGCGAAGTTATAAAACAGACAAAAGCAAAGTTAAAACAGACAAAGGCAATAATAACTTCATCATACTATCATACTGCCATCGCAGGTGTGGCGGAAATCACAGCATATCTCCCAATATGATATGATAGGTGATGCATGCACCACAATAACAGTAATATGATACATAGATTCTGCGATAATCAATATATTGAAATGATGTAGTGATCCATCACAGAAGCACAAGGGGTGGGGGTCTGGAGCTGTATTAATTTATTTAAAGAATAGCAATGCTGTTTTCACAATGTTTTAAATCCATTCTGATAACAATAATGTTCATTTTTAAACTCTGTAATGTTAAAGGTAACAAATGAGCAACACAGAGGCAGTTTAATAAAGATATATTAACTTCAGCCAGAACATATCTGTCATACATCAGTACATAAATAACAGAGAACTGAAAGTAGGAACCAGGTGTAATAGCCAGCATAATCAACCAAGTAACATAATAAAATCTTAAAATAATATGTAATAATAATATGTATCTTTTTCAATTTGAAACTTTATTAGAACTGTTTGGCGCTAACAAAAGTTGACCCACACAGACCAGCATGAAAAGGCAAAAAACAATCACACTGGTAATGTGTGATTTAAGAGGCATTGTGTCTCCACCTATCACATCTGTGATGTGTGTGGCAGGCGGGTCCCCGGTTTGAGAGCGCTGTTAAACCCTTTCTGTACGGAGATGCATTATGTTAAACAATAATGGAGCACAATGGTTTGGTTCAAAATTGCTGGGGAATGTTTATTGATCAGCATATCGAATCTTGTATCACATGAGCAAGAACGACAATAAATTGCCAGATCTATATTTTGTCACACTCCTTTTTGCAGGTACACACTCTTGTTGCATTCACTAAAAATGCTCCATCTTCATTTTTTAATATCATCAAATCAAGCTTCATTATTCTCACATTTTTAGGTGGAAATGCGAGGAGGATTTTCATTATGGATACAGCTCACATGACCTACATGGTGTGAAGTGTGTAGCACTAATGTAATACTTTGGGGAAACACTGCTTTACATTCCATTCTTAGCTACAGTCCACACGCAGCTGAAACACTCCTCTCCTGTATTTGCTGTGTGTGGTGTGAGTGATGAGGCTTCAGCGTTGATAGCATACTTTTTAATGCGACATATAACCAATCAGAGTTTTGTAGGCGTGACATTAAAGCGTGTGTAAACATGATCTCTTCATTAATGAATCACATTTAAGTCAAAAGTGACACTTGTGCTGGCAACGCTGCTAGTGTGAAAGGTGAAAAAAAATGTGAATATTACAACCAAGACTATCCTGAAGAATCTGGGCGATGTTGGTGACAACATCTCAAGCCTCAATCAGTCCATTGGATGCTGCATACTGCTGGGTTTTAAGGATGCAGAACAACAATGTTGCCATTCTAAGAATAAGGCACACCGGAGCATGCCTTGCCTTTGCAAAAACTAATTTGGAAAAAGTAGATTATTTCTGGTCTTATGTTTTGTGTTCTAAAAAAAACAATATTAAATTGTTTGACCACAACAACATAGCCTCATTTAGCATAAAAAAGAAGCAGCATTCAACCCTAAGAACCATACCCACATGGTGGTCGGAACCGAATGCTTTGGGGGTGTCTTTCAGCCAATTTGACAGGCAAATTAATCAAAGTAATAGCCACCATGAAAAAGGAAGAATACATCAAGATTCTCAACAAAAACATCAGGCAGTTAGAAGATAAACTTGGCCTTGGGAAGCAATGGACACTCCAGCATGACACCGATCCAAAACACACAGCAAAACTGGTCAAGACATGGTTAGCTAATGATAATATTTATGTTTTTGAGTCGCTACATGATTAATGGTAAAAAAATGCCAGTAGAGACATCCAGAAAGCTTGTCACCAATTATAAGAAGTGTTTGATCGCTGTATTATCCAGTAAATGCTTTTTCATTTATTGTTAAGAATGGTATGAATAACTTTGAACATGCCATTTTTGTTCAAATGTAAATAAAACAGAACATACTTTTTCTGCAATGAACCAACTTTGTACACTGTCTTATTATCTTTTGGAAGATGCCTGTGAAAAACGTTTGGTTGAATAAAAATAACTTTAAGTCAAAAGATATTAAACATTTTAGGCTGAAACATTTTGTGTTGGTCAGGCATCTACTTATATTTGACATTCTTATAATGTATATTTTAATTTCTTCTCTCAGTAGCTTTTAGCTAGATAAAAATAGTTACTATTATGTCAATCATTTTTTAAATCAAGTCATTCAAAACTAGATTACAGGATTTACGTATTTACCTTTGAATTGGAATGTTTCCATGCCCAAGCATGTTTTTACTTATTTTAAAAGTATTTTTGTGTGTAAAAGTGTTTTTATATGTATGTTACAGGTGAAGATGGTTAATGAACAACGATATAAGAAAGTATTTGAGGAGATTGTTCGTGACATGGACAGGCTGGAGAATGACTTTCTGCCATCTCTGTCACTGACACGAAGGGAGGTGAGTAATGAGTGTGGAAGACTGGAGCATTGTGGACTCAAACTGCATAGATCACATGTGCTGCTTTAACTGTGGGTGCAGTGGTGACCTAGTGGTTAGGACATTGCCCTTGACATTCAAGATCCAGCCCAGGTACTGCTAAGGTACAACTTGAGTAAGGTACCATTCCTCTACACTGCCCCCCGAGCACTGTTAGTAGTTGCCCACTGCTTCACGTGTGCACATGCATTTGATGTTTTAAATGCAGATGAACATTAAATTGTGGTGTGTTTTTGGTGTGTTCCCAATGACAAAAGACAAAAACTGTAGGTAAAAAATTGTGCTAAAAGTAAAGAGAATTCAAATAAACAGAAAATCTAATATTTTTTATCTATGTGTTGCATAAGTATGTAAACCTATAAGGATTAGCAGTAAATTGGAAAGATGCCCATTAGCCCCTGATTGTCATCCAGTTGCCTGAAAACACTAAACTGTAATATTGGCTTTAGATCAATGGGTAATCTTAGAGGATACTCAAATATGTAGTTATATTCCTTAATAAATAATCAACATTGTAATTCTCTCATCTTGTGCAGTTCACCTTTGAAAATGTGAAGTTTCGACAGCTGCAGAGGCAGAGTTTTCTCATCACTAATGATGGTCAGGTACCCTGCACTTTCGCCTTCATCCCCAAGCTTACAGACTCTCAATATTGCAAATTCTGGTTACGAGCTGATCCCAGTGAGGGCCTCCTGGATCCAAGTGAGTCTCTTGTCACAACCTTCACAAATCTGAAAGTTATTGACAGCTTGTAGAGTATCTAGGTGTTTAACTCTAATTGTGTTCTGCAGATGAGACCATGGAAATTGCTCTGGAGGTTTATGTGAGTAAAGACTCCGTAACATTACTGAACTCTGGAGAGGATAAAATTGAGGACATTCTGGTGTTGCATCTGGACAGAGGCAAAGATTATTTCATTACTGTGTCTGGGAACTACTTGCCCAGCTGTTTTGGAACCTCTTTGGATACACTCTGCCGTATGAAGAAACCCATCCGCGAAATCCCCATCACCAAACTCATTGACCTGGTGAGGCATAGGTGACTTAAAACAGCTGTTTAAAACAGGGTGCATAGCATGCTATGTATTCATTTCATGCTATGTAAAAATGTTGCTTGATAGTTAATATTTCACTTTCATTTCAGTTATGGTTTCCCAAGCATGTATTTTGTGACATTTAATGTCACAATAAGAAATAGAAATATCACTTTCTCTTTTCAGATATCAACACAAACCCTTTACATATCAGATAATTCCAAGTCTAATTCAATATTCTTGCTTTTTTAAACAACTTTATCTCCGAATAAGCTTATTTAATTAAAGTGATATACAGAAGAGCAACTTTAGCAGCTAGAAGTGGGTGATTGTTATGAAACTGTTCAAATGCTCCAACAGTAAGAAACACATAACTGATGACATGATATCATACAGCCTGAGTAGGTGCAAAATGTAACAGAAGATCTATTACAAGGTTAAATCGTCCATTTTTACCATCTGAAACCCGATCCAAAATATTCAGCTGATTCTACCCTGGTACTAATCTGTTATCAGATTGATGTGATCTCTATTCTCCACGCTTGACCACACAGCACTTGTTACTCTTCTTGCTGAACCATGTGCAGATCTGTTTTGACTTTATCAGTCTTTCTTGTGTCCACAAGAAAAAGGCCTTGTTTTTTCTTGATTCATGTTCTCCACATTGACTTTACAGTCAGCATAATGGTACATACAGCGGATTAAATTTTGATTTGAAATTCTCATCAGATGTAGGTAACAACCCATCCAGTTCACACATGCAAAGAAATCAAACCATAGATGCTCATACATTACGTTATGTGTAATAAAACGTGACACCATCTGAAGTCTTTCTGTAATTGGAAAGCAACCCTGCCACTTGGCGCAAATTAATATCAGTTGGTTCCGTTTCAGGTACAATTGTTTGAGAGAAAACAAGATGTAATTAACCTAACCACCATGGTCTGTATTCACACTCACCTTGCAAGACCATTCTGAAGAACAGCATGTCAAAACATGTGTAAAGTTTGCTGACCAACATTTTGACAACCCTGTGAAATACTGGGAGAATATAGTCTGGTCAGATAAGACCAAAATTGAACTTTTTGGATGCCATAATACATTCAATGTACACTGCAAATCACCCCAAAACACAACAAAGTGCATTGGCACACTTCATATAATTCCAGGAAGGATGAACGGAAAAATGTTAAGAATAAGGAACCAGTGCTGATCTCAGAAATTTTTTTATAAGTCCTAGGGTACTCACTACCTTCCCAATCCTCATTCAACATGCTTTCAGGCATTTCTGAATTGCGGTTTGCTCTTCTTGCTGTGCAATTTTTCATACTTACAAGTCTGAATGATCTTTCCTCAAGATAGTAGACCATTATCTTTAAATAGTTTCTTTCATTTCTGCTGATCTGCTTTTCTGACTTCTCCCTGGTGGTGGTAAAGGAAAAGTGCTTACCATATCTTATGCAATTCTTTTCACTAGTTAAGCATTTTCTCTTTTCCTTCTTTTCCTCTCTTCTTCCTCTATGCATTGCCCACCTCTTCCCAATCAATGACTGTTGGGACTGCTTGATTCTCAGGGAGAAGATAGCTACATGGAAAAGGTAAAGCTTCATAAGGACTGCTGCATTGTTGTATCCCTTGCAGTCCCAATGCAGACTGGCACACTATTGTATTTGTTTGTAGGTGGCTATCTGTGGTTGCTTTGCATTTTGCATGCTTGCATTTGTGACCGTAAACAGCAGAAGTTTACTGTGTTCTAGTGTGCTTGTTTGTAAAAGCTTATTGAACCTGTTTAAATAAGCCATTTTTTGTCTCCCTGTGCACTGATTAAGGCTAACAATGTAATCAAACTGATTTCATTAATACTATATTTATTAAATTAGGAATTGACATTCCTTTTAGTCAATTGGAGATGCAAAGTTGTTTTGAGTTATCTTTAAGAATATTTTGTTCTTAACTAATCAGATTAGAGAAAATCAGGGCTTATTTATTTAGAGTTTGCAGGAATCCATATTCAGTGTCTAAAGGAATGTGATGGGTCTAGTACAAAATGGCCTTCTTTCAGTCACATTTTACCCTGTTAATAATATGACATTCTTAACCTCTAACCTGAAATCTACCTCTTTAAATTGTGTCTAAGCTAAAGTCAAAATAATTCTTTACCAAATAAATAATTGCTCTGTAGTTATGATCTTAATGTTTTTACAATTCCCAGGAGAAATCCAAGGTGAATTTCCTGTTGGAAAGTACTAACACAGAAGACAAACCCTTAAAAATCCCCAAGGAGGTCTGGTTGCTGGTTAATCATCTTTACACCAAGGCCTGTCAACAGGTAAATATTGTACCTTCACTTGGAAACAATGATGTTTATTTTCATTTATTGGAGAAGAAATTTGACTCATTATAACTTGTTCATAGGAGGAGCTTTTCCAGACCCCTGGCCTGCAAGATGAGTTACAGAGCATAATTGACTGCTTGGACACCAGTATTCCTGACTCAATCCGTATCCTTTTCATTCAGATTTATACTGCACTGAACCATGGTGTCTTACACATGATTGTTGAGAATGTATAGCTTATAAAATGTATATCTAATAGGACGAGCTTTTGCAGTGACGCATTTCTCTTCTTGTTGAAATATAATGCCAGTCTCTGGGAGCTTATTGACTGTGAATGAGTACACTCTTCTTAAGTGCTCTGCCCAAGCTGTACTCTCCCACATAATTCAGCTCAGTACTTTGTAACCCAGCTCCCCTTAGACAGCCCATTTCTGTCTTAATGTAATAGGGCTTGAACTTTCTGGCTTGCTCCTTTTCTCTCTTTCTCAGCCTGTCTCTGCACATTAGCATGGATGTGCTCTCAGTCCAATTTGTCCTACATTCCTCAGTTCTGTTAAAAGGCTCCATGGTTTTTCTTCAGTCCAGAATGTGTGTGTTTATGTATGTGTTCTGATTGTTTGTGCTCCCTAACTGTGTGTGTCAGCTGGTTGTAACCACTCAGTGGCTGAAGCTCTGTTAATCTTCTTGGAGGCTCTGCCTGAGCCAGTGGTGTGTTATGAACTCTACCAACGCTGTCTTGAATGCTCCCATGATAGCCGCCTTTGTAAACAGGTATACAAACAAACAACTGTAGAACAGTGGTATTAAAGTGCCTACTGATATTGTATATACTATTGTGGATATTCAGGATCTAATACCATATTAATTAATTGAGTTTTAAAAAATGCAATAGTGAACTTTACCGAAATTGCACTTTTACAGTTCATGAATTGCTTTTTGTTGGACCAGATGGGCTAGTGAGAGCTTTAGCTTCTTATCATGTGAAAAGTGGTGGAGCAGTGGCAGTGTTTGACATTTCATTTTATTGTATTAATCCCTGAGGGGAGGGAAAGCAAGTGTCTGCATTTTACCCATCTAATGCAGTACACACACACACACACACACACACACACACACACACACACACACACACACACACACACACACCCTGAGAGCGATAAAAAGTTATCACAAGCATTCAGAGCACTGTCACACTGAAACCGATGTTCAGTTGAATTGTCTGTAGTGCAATACTTCTAAATTTCAGTTGGTTGTCACCAAACTGCATTGTAGCTTATTACCACAAATTTTCCAGATTTCAGTTTGATTGATGGCTACACTGCCAAGACATGCCATACCACAGCTTGCTGAGACGAAATTAATGGTATTTTTGACACGCTTGCTGCTGACAGTGTGAATGTAGGGTTACTCTTGCCTTTTTGTCCCCAACAGACATATCAGTCAAATATACAGTCAAAACCCGTTAGCTTGCCCTCATTGCATCAGGCCCAAAATGTGCGAAGAGACGGGGGTGGCAAGCTGTCCAAACGAATAATGGGGGTCATGTTTATGGCGCTGGGTCCTTTTTTGTAGTGCTGCTTTTGTCTGTCATATACAGTAGTAGAATGCAGTTAAACGCCTACTAAATGCTTTACAGTGAAGCTGAACTCTCAGGAGAGATACTGTGTGGTGAAGTGTTTCTTGGGGAGCAAAGCATTATGGGCTGTGTAGTGTTCGGAGCAGAGAACTGGTGGGTAATGCAGGCGGGTAATCACCTGTCAGTGGATTTAATGTTGTTGCTGATCAGGGTATTTTCATTCACTTATTAGCTGGAACTTTAGCTGGAACCACTGTTGCTCTCACAGTATGTCAGTAAGAGAACTGTGCTCCCTCTACTGAGATCATGATTTTCATGTTCAGTTTCAATAAAATAACATTTTTTTAAATTGTTTTATTTTTAACAGTTAATATCTCAGCTCCCCCGAGCTCACCGTAATGTGTTTCGCTACTTGATGGCTTTCCTCAGAGAACTGCTCAAACATTCAATCGACAACAACCTCACCGCCAACCTCCTTGGTCAGTTATTATATAATATTAGAAACATTTTTATTTTCTATTGCTTTAATTCATGTTCAAATATTGTGTTTGTATGCTGTTCTGTTCAGCTACCCTCTTTGCGAGTCTTCTCATCCGACCACCACCAAACCTTTCTGGCAGACAGACATCAAACGACCGCCAAAGAGCCAATGACTTCATCCTGGGGTTCCTCATGGGCAGTGATGAAGATTAAGGATCATAGGTCATACACCTCTCCATGGATATGTGGTGACCTGGCAATGTCAGAGAGTTTGTGTGCGTGTGCGTGTGCGTGTGCGCGTGCGCGTGCGTGCATATGTATGTATATATGTGTGTGAATGGCTTGCTACTGTAAGCATAATTGAATCCACCCTATGCTCCATTGGCTGAACGAAATCAATGGTGACAGCATTGTAATGAACCTCCCTGTGACACTGCCTTATTGGCTCTTGTGTGCTGCCTCTTGGAACCACCTCCATTGTTGTTATTGAGCAGTTTCAGATCTGACTGGTGTGACTCAGAGAGCTTTACTGACTTCAGTACATGACCATGAGGCATTAATAGTCGTGTATAAAGCCGATTTCTTTTTCTGCACTTTTTCTGACCTCTGGTGAGATATTTTAATACCAAAACCAAAAACTGTTGGGATTTGTGTGTGATTGATAAATATGTATAGCGTGTATGATGTGTGTTCATGTGCCCCTGTACACAGAGACTAACGTACACTAAATAACTGCAGTGGAAAGACCATTTTGACTGCTGCATTCATTCAGAATGCTTCCTTCAATTGTGAATAGGCACCTTTCATTCTTTCCCGTATGCCTAGCAGTGTGAGATATGACCATGTAACTGTACAAAGACTGCTCGTCTCTGGGTGGGGTAGTGTTTTGGGTCTTGAAAGGTGTCTTAGACAATCGATTACCTTTTGGAGGAAAGCTTTGTGTGTCAGTGTACCTGAATCATGGTAGTATGTATCTGTTGTAGTGTAAAACTGTTATTTATATTATTTTATGTTCCCTCACTTCTGTCGGTTTCTGTATCTTTCTGCATTGGGAACTTCTCGGTGACATCTAAATAAGATGCATTTGACTTTTGTTTTCAGATTCAAATTGGCTTCAATACATTTGTCCTGGTCTAGCCTGTTCATAATGGATATTTATCAACAATTCTGTTGAAGGATTACTCTTTTCAGAATCACTTATATGCTGCATGTGCTATGTCGCATATAGTCTATTACCAGAGACAATTTGATCATGATCCTTCATATGTAGAGAGAGAACAGAAGAATTGTGACTCAGATTGCATTTACAATAGAAGCCAATGGGCAGATGCTGAGGTCTTTGTAATTAGTCTATGGCAATTGACTGTACACCTCATATCTAGTAGAAATTGGTTGAAAAATTCTTATTTAGCATCATGAAAGTAAGCCTTTGCTTCAACTGAAACCTTTACAATCTAGAATACTGTGGGGCTTGTCCGTTTTAGTTAAGTAAGCTCACCAAGTTTTTAGAGGTGTGTCCTTACTGCATTTTAGAATGTGTCATACCTCTACAATATCTTGGTCAATGTATATGTGTAGTCCTGTACCTTCTTCATGTTTTAAAGTCCAGTCTCATGTATTAACGTTAATGCAAAAGGTCCTCTTTTGTGTGCATTAACATTTGTGCAGTTACTGTTACGGTGGCTGTAACACCCACTTGGATCGTCTTTTAGGGGATTTTCTCTTTTGTGCCCTTAATAACAGGATGGTGCTAACAGGTGGTATCTAGGTGAACACTTATGTACACAGTACACTACACAGCATAAGCTACCCCGTCAGAGCTGTTTCTGTGTAGTAAAGTGTGTAATAGTTATTTTTAGATGTATTGTGCAATGCAGTAGTGTGTGACTAACAAAATATGTCACCAGAGTTTTATTGATCATAGCCCAGGTTTGGTACAAAGGTGAAAAAGTTCAGTTTCCACTTTTTACTCGATTCCTTTTAAAGTCTTTGTGTCATTGGTTCTGTCGGAAGTTTGAATGCTTGATCTAGGGATTAAATGGCTTTTTTTTATTTCTTTCTTTATTTCTTTTTTTTTTTTGTCAGGGTGTCCGTGTCCTCAGACACAAAATGTCATAGTGCTCTGGTAATGTGGTTCTGTGTGCTCTGATAAAAACCAGACGACTCATGAAACTTGTTCTGAAGCTAAAATTTTATCAAACCAGGGGTTGATCATGAAGTGTTTACCATTTATAGTATGTCATTAGTTTTTGGACCGTAAACAGAATTTTACATTTTAATTTGACTGATAACTGGAAAGTCGTTGTTAATATTATCAAGAAGAAAGCCTTCTTATGAGCCTTGTGCGATGTGAAATCACCTCCATTATTTTCACTGTTCTGAGGTTTTAACCTCAAAGTCTTAAAACAAAATGTCTTGGAAGAGGTGCAGTAGAAAGAGCATGGAAAATGAATGGTCCTCAGTACATCAGTTCAGGTTCTGAATATAATGTTTTCTCTTTGAAGACTTGGAATGACACCCTAATAGAAAAAATGCTAGTGCCCTAATTGCCCACTGGACACTACTGCTCTAAGACTCACCCTCATTAAAATCACTTCAGGCTCTGCCCTGCTGATCTCTTCTCTCTTTTACCAATTGGCCGTGTCTGCAGTTCCTACAAACTTGTGTCTGTGGCTATGTTTAGTCACCCCTGAGCTGGCCTGCCTGTTTTGTGACTTCCTCTAAGGCACAGGCTGTAAGTAAATTCCTGAAAAGGGCCCAGCCTAACAGTCCTTAAAGCACTTGCTCAGCATTGCTGATGTGACGTCTCTGGAAGGAATGAGCTCCATTGTTTGAGAGTCAATGAAGCTAAGATTCCAAATCGGTTTTTCATTGACAGGAGATTTTGGTTTTATTAAGTCACCATTGCCACTCCACTCTCTCTGGGAGATTTTGATTGTAGGATTGCTCTCTTGTGTTGTCCTGAACCTTGTTTTTCTTGGTTTTTTTTACATCGTGTTTGTTTCTGCAGTTGTTTGTCTTACAGTAAAGGTACATATGCAACTGAATTCTTGCACATCTGTCATTTCTCTCATCTTTTTGGTACTTTTAATTTATTTAATGGAAATAAAACTCTAAAATTCTAACTTGGATTTTTGAATTAATTTCGTTCCCTGTATGATGCCACTGCAAATCTTTCTGCAAAACATTGTATTCACTGTTACTAAGGCATTGGTCCTGTTTGAAGTAATATTAGCAATGGACTGGAATACTGATCCCATGGCCTGGTCGTTTCTGCTGTATGTGAAACATCTTTCTGCTGACACTATTGCTATAGTTGCTCTGTCCAGGACTCGGTGAGACATCCTTCATGTGTGTGTGACATTCTCAGTCCTGTAGTGTATATAGGCATAGGGCAGAAGCCTTGGTCACCTCTTCTCCTTCTTCTGCTGCTGGACAGCCCTGGAGCAGTCATGGCTATGCTGCGAGTCTCGTCGTACCGCAAGCTGTTTGAGGAGGAGCACGGGAGCCAGACTGCAGAGATCAGTCGTCACTGTGGAGCACAGCTCCTCCACTCTTCTGCCAGGTTAGTGCCAGCGGATAGAAGATGATACAAAATCAACAGAACATGTCCTTTGTCCAATGTACATGAAAATAATTACACATCCTTTACAGAGGATAGACATTGTTTTATTTTTTAGCTTGTTGAACTAAAAAGTTAAAGTAAATAGAATCTGCTTTAAATGTGCAGAAAAACTTAATTTAACTTTGTTGTAAGGGTAGGATATTGTCACTTCAAACAGAATCAACAGAAAATAACTGACTACTGGTCTTCATACATTTGCATATGATATTGTTACATTGTTAATTTTATCTCATGGCATATGCTAGAACTATCCCTCAATTCTGTCAAGCTGTAGACTATTCATGTAAGAGCAATCCTAAAGAACCTGTCTCAAAGTATTTATGGGTTTCTCTACACAAGTCCTGATCCTGCAGTACCTCCTGTCTGGCACATTTTGGTGTTTTTTCCTAATCTCACAGTCCAATCCAGTTAGTTTCCCACTTCACAGTGGGTGCGTTAGAGCAGAAAACTCACTACAATGAACAGAGCAGTGGCGCAGGACCAGTTAAGAACCTGTGGTTTAGCCTGTTGTACCAGGTGAAGGTAAGTGAGCACTGAGCACTCTGTAGTTTGGCTGGAAAAAAACATTGCCAGAGCTCATGAGATGGGAGAAGGGTCATTTTAGTGTCACTATACTTAATCTTCTGCAAATATTAAATGTTTGTGGAAATGGACCAACTGTCAGTTTTTCACTTGCTCTTGTCTTATTTAAGGTTTGAAAACAAACAGCTAAAGCACATAAAAATGATGACTGTGTTTGACAGGGGTGGAGTGTCGATGATGGAGTGTCCTGAGCCGGACTTTGGTGCAGCTCATGCTCTGAACAAGGAGGGTGTGTCAATATTTGCCCGTGAACGCTCCATGATAGCTGCCCTTAATGATCGCCTTGCCACCCTTATCGACGTGGTGAGACTGGGAAGGGCAGCACTTTGAGACTGGGTGCAGAATAGTTTCCTCACATATGAAATGCTTCACATCCTCAGAGCTCTTCTTTCCATCATGTGACGCATGAGAGCTTATTGTGCAGTTATGAATGTATGGCTTCTAACTATATGACATGATTCTAATATTTTTGTCCTGATTGCTGAGGTAAGGTGAGGTTAATGAAACTGTACTTTTCCGGGACCACTTTATTAACATATTTGCATCACTGTTTCTGCCTTTTTAAATAGTTTTATCCTCATTTACTCCCATTGCACCTTTCTGTACACAGTACTCATATAGTCAAACCTCATTAGCTCGCCCCTATTGGTCCGGGCTTTAAATTTGGCAGGGTTGGCGAGATAAAGGGGGTGAGCTAACTGGATTTGACTGTAGTTTCATTTTGTGTGCTTTTTTGAGGCACGTTGTCTGGAAGAGGAGAACGAGTCTCTAGAAGCTCAGATCATTGAACTGGAGGAGAGGCTGGGGTCTGAGCCGAGCTCTTCCACCTCAGACTTTAGCTTGGAGGCAGTCATCGAGAGACTGCGCAGAGAGAAAGTATTACACTCACACTACATATACCACACTTACATTTCTCATTCTGTTAATTCTTCATTATATTGTAAAAAAAACATATTCACCTTATTTCTAAACTTTTCATATTTTATTTTTTTTCCTGAAATGTTCTTTTTATCTTCACTAATGTGTTGGGACTGCAAGCATTAGTTTATTCATGTCTTACTGAAGCCAAGCGCATCATATCACATTGCAAAGGAATAAATGCTTTTAGAAAATAAAGAGAATAAAACATAGACATTGTAAGCATTGTAATGTGTTTTTGTGCAAAGTTGGAGATAGAAGTCTATTCATTTCAGCTCAAATGTTTTTATTTATTTATATATATCTAAGGGTAATGTTTAGCCAATGCCTTGCAGTCCCACCCCCACAGGATTGAACCTCATTGAAGTTTGGCAAACCTGAGCATTTGTTCTGCCCAAACAAGACCAACAAAGTAATATATGCAAATTCCTGCTGAAAATGAATAGTAAAATTAAGTAAATAAATAAATAAAACCACTGATAAATACATTATCCCATGTAAATGTAGACTGTCAAATGGGATATGTGTATGGCTCTTCATTATTTAGTCTTTTTGATGTAAATGCTGTTGGACAAAACTGGTATTTAAAGAAACATGTTGCACCAGGATTCATGATGTGTTTTTTTTTATTAAATATTTCCCTCAGGAAGAGATTTTCTGTGATATAGAAGAGCTAAAAAAAGAGCTACAGTCTTTGCAGCTGAAGTATGACAAGGTCACAGAGCAGCGGACTCTCATCCAACTGGAGCAGGAGGATGTTGCTGTGGTAATGATGTGAACGTTTCTGGCATTATGTCCAGTGTTCTTTTAAGTCACACTCTTGTCCCTAATTAGTTTTTTATGTGATTTCTATCACTGTGTGCTATATTATGATTTATAAATTTTACCAAAGTACAATACAATTCAAGTTTCAACACTGTTTTAGCTGTGCAGAATAGTTTTTTAATAAATAACAAAAGGGCGTATATTGTTAGAAACCACATGAGCAAGTACTTTTGATTTTATTCAAAAACATAATGCAGTTTGCATCTTTTAGGCATGATGTTAGCATGACACCCATTGGTGACTGTAATCTGTAATTACTAAGTCTTGCAGCTCTAGTGCAAAAGCAAAGACACAAACTTTCTACAAACATATCTTGGCTAATAGACTAAGTAAAATGTACATTTTGGTCTCACCATCTTCAAGTAAGGGCTTTGCAAGGGCCAATAAGGACAGAGAATCAAAATCAGAATCAGAAAAACTTTATTGTCCCTAAGGAAATTGCTTATGTGGCGACTGCAACAGAGACAGTGACAAAAAA
>JBBIGC010000033.1:1621380-1634032 GCA_037576955.1 Lepidarchus adonis
GTTGTAATTTTTCTTTAATCAAGGGCGTAACTTTGCTCAGAACACTGGAAGGTGTTCGAAAGGACCTTTGCAGCTTTGCAGTAATACTTATGTCCATAAATACTTGATGTCAACAAAGTCTGCTAAACTTACTGTCTGATGACTTACTGTCTGATGACTTAGTGTCTGATGACTGATTTGGCCATTGTACAATTATAATTTAGAGAACATTCCACTTCATTGTTTTCAGGTCATTCTCTAGCAGCACTGTGAAGCAGTCCAGTGAGTCCAATAAGCGTTTATAATAGCACTGTACACAAGCATTCATCCTGTTGCTTTTGTCAGCAGTCACATCAATAAATGCAAGGGAACCAGTTCCCCTGGCAGTGATGCATGTCCACGTCTAAACACTGTCTTCACCTCGCTGTACAGATGAGGTCATGTTTTGTATCATGAGTAGTTACTTCCCTTCTCTGTACTCAATTCTTTCCCTCATTCTAGTACAAGCTGATTTTTGTCTCCTCTGTCCACACTGTATTGTTTAATAACTTTTTTTGCACTGTAATCTGGCCTTTCAATTTTTTGAGACTTTTTTTGAGACTTTTGTCTTTGGTTTCTGTGTACTCTGATGAGGCCTTCTCTTTGATAACGATATGCTATACTACTGGAAGGTGTTTTGATTGTGCCCTTACAATTGTTGGGCCAGGGAAAGGATTCTTCTTTTATTCACAATAGTTGTATTCTGTGGTTATCTAGGCCCTTGGTGTTTCCAAAATCTGTAGTGCATTCTTTATGTTTAAGAATGCATCAAAGTTGATTTGGCCACAATACTCTCGCTGATTGGTTGGTTTTGATGTTTCTCCCAGTTATTGCATAATAACCAGAACATTAGATCAGTGTGTTTAAATGATGAGCTGGGACAAGGAAATGCAGGTAAATATAACAAAAGGTGAAAAACAGTAATCTATGCATATTTTAGGTCTCATGGAAACAATGTTCAAACTTCTTGTGCGATAACACCTTTAGAGGGCAGACATAAATCATGTTTGTTTATTTGAACTTCAGCTTTCTTTGTCTTTGGATAATCAATCCGTTTGGCCAGCTTGGGCCTGTTTGTTAACACAAGAATTGAATCATTGAATACAACTATTTTATGGCAAATGATAAAAATATTTTTCCTTCTGCCCTTTTGTCACAAATTGACTGCTGAGAAATCACTTTTGAATTCTGTGCTCTAAATACAAAGTAAAGGATCACTGGTATTTTGGGTCAAATGTTGATTTCTGCATGGTATATTAGTCTAATAGATACATACACATTTGGTGTTGATATAAAATACTGTGTTTGAACCAGGGTATTGTATTGAGCTGTATTGTATGTACTGGCTCTGAGTTCACCTGACCATTTTAAATAGTGCCAAAAATATAAAACAAAATTGATGAATTCTCTTCTAGAAACAGATGTTAAAAGCATAACCATAAGACCTCACTTTTCCTATGATTAAGGCAGATATTGGCTCTAGTGATGCAATACCAGTTATTACTAGCAAACATTCATGAAAGCTAGTTGACTTAAGCCATGTCAGCCCCATAATGGTCTTCTCACTGGAATCTGCTGTATTTCCAGTGTTTCTCAGCACATATTATACTCCACTGTGTTTAGCCAACAGAGTTCTGTAAATATGTGTAGGAAATAGTTAAATCGTATTGGTGCATTGTAACCTTTATACTGTTTCTTTGACTTAATATACAATTTTAATTTTGTTTCTTTAAAATATGCCAGTTTCCTATGATACCCAGGTACTGTAGATCAAATATGGGATCCAGGCCTCAGGACCTTTGTTATAAACAATGTGACCCTGCATCTTAGACTACAGTAAGAACATGAGTGGAGTATTGCTGCCTTAACACTGCTCCAAACAAGGTCAACTTAACCTGTGACTGAAGTCAATGTTCTGGAATGAAGTTTGAAATATTGCTCAGCCATGGGTGTCCCTTTGCCCTGAGCTAGAATGGAAAACCTGTAATGTGACTTGAGTTATCTTACTTTTTTTCTGTGTCCCAGGGGTTTGGTGGAGGAGGAAGAGGAGAGACTTTGCTACCTGAGTGGATGAGAAGAGACCAGACACAGATTCTCTCCTGTGGGTTGCTGCTAAAAAGCGAAAAGCTAATATAGACTTTCTGCAGCCATAAAAGTGCATCAGACAAGCTAAAAAAAGACACACAGCTATTTGAGCAAATGCAGACCTCCAACAACAGATAAAATTGCATCTCTGCTGTCTTTCCAGACCATTGATAATGCTTGTAGCAGTAAGTTCCATGTAATCTTTGGTCCTGAAAGACAGTCCTGACTGTGCTGGTGGGAGGTTTCATGTTCTCGTGAATCTGAATCTGCATCTGGAATTTTATTAAAAACAAGAATCCAGTATTAGTTTTTCTGTCTGAGATTATGCCTTGGAGGTCTGGTTAACTCACCCCTCCTCACACCTCCTATCCTGCAGCACACATGGTTTTGTTGAATCAGTCACCTCCTGATTCTCATCACCCCACACTCAAACACTGACCAATTACAACCTCTTCACCTTTGCCCTCCTCTGCACTGTCACAAACATTATTGAATGACTCCTGATAATAAGACTTGATGACCCACCCTGAAGCCATAAACCAGCTTCAGATTTATTTGCGTTATTTTATTGAATCATACTTTTAAAACAGAATTTCGCATGAAGTTCTACATTACTCAGTCACAGTGATGCCATTCAGAGTGGTTTGACTTTTTCATCTTGGTGGCAATGAGAATTGAGGTCAAGATGCATTCAAGGTAAATATAGTCATTTTATATCTTACTCAAAATGTGTATTGTAGCTACACAACTTCTTTCCTAATTTAATGCTGTTAATGGTAAAATATTAGTAAAATCTGTACATTTAAAAGACATTTTCACTCATGTTTATCTCTCCAACTTGCAAATATTTTTTAAAAATCAATTGTAGCCCATCACTTAATTGCAAAATTAAGGTAAACAACGTCTGAGCCATCAAGAAGCAGATAAATAATTATTTTGAGCATTAACTTTGTAATATTTTAGACCCATTAAACACTTATCTGTGTTCTAATACCACCAAAGTGGACACACCTGACTATAACGGTTTCTGTTGAATAGTACATCAAAAGTCAAAACGACTTCTAAATGCCATGTATGTAAATTTCTGAAATTAAGCAGAAATGTAGAAAAATCTTTGGAATTCCCATGTAATAGTTTTATGCTTCATTTGGAATTTCTATTTACAAGCTTGAGCATTTTCCTGACAGTTTCAGTGTTTGACATAATGAGCGTGTTGAAATCTATGATTAAATTCATTGCTCTGTCTAATGCATTCTTTATGTGTTTATGCCTTTTTTCCCTGACCATGTTACAGTCTGTGCTATGAATTGTCTCCACCTTAAACTTGCTCTGAGGAGTCTCATAAACAACCATTCTTAGATCCAACTCCAGATATGCCCTCCATACTTCCCTCATTTGTCTTCATACTAAACTTCACATATAGACACTGTGCGCTATCAGATATCCTTATCAAACTAGAGTTAGCGCTGCAGTTTAGGCTAAAAATGTATGTGCTAATAATGCTATAATGGATCAGATATGTCTAGTGAACTCTTTCTGAATTTAAAGCTCACTCTCACAAACCTGCACAGCAGAGCTGACACCTTTAATTGTGTGGATATGAAACATGGCGGACAGGGAAGGAAGCCACTCTGTCTTTGGGGCCCTTGTTTTTGTTGCATAGGCTCTTCATCATTCTTACTGCTTCAGGGCACCAGGTCCCTGTGACTTACACCCCCAGCCCCCCCCCAACCCCCCCCCCCCCACACACACACACACACACACACACAGTGTCTTCTGGGGCCTTCTAGTGACGTATGGCACATTCAACCTGGCCTCCTGGGCAAGACTGCAGTGTTCTGGCCTTGAGGAGGCATGGTGGCAAAGGAGCACTTTGGCAAGATTTATGTTGATTTGAAAATGTTTTTTCTGTCTCTCCCATGTCTTTGTCACTTTTTGCCTCCCTTTCTGCACCGCTGTCTATGTTAACAAATGACCTATTATAATTGTTTCCTAATTTGTTTGCTGCTTGCTACATCCCTGCAAATTAGATTTGATCAATTAAAAGCGCTTGTACACATCAGTAGCACATTTTGTATGCAAATACACCGCATCATATTAATTGCTGAACAATTTAATCACTCTTTCCATTTTCCTAATTCTAGTTCTTGCTCTGTGAAAAACAAGCACGTTCTCTAGGCTGAGATAGCCTCATTAAAATGGAAATGATTGCTCTTTGGCTTGGCTCTAAAGCAGTGATTTAATGGCCTGATTGTTGATTAAAGAGCTGCTGGTTGTGTTTGTGGAATGGGATTGTCAGGCCCCAGTGCTTAGCCCCCACCACACCCTCCTCCCTTTGCTGGACCTGGAGAGCTATTAACCCTTTCAGCTCAGTGGTGACTTTGATGGGTCATAGGTCATTCCTCCCTTCGGCCTCCAGATCTTGGCCACTCGGTTGTGAGGTCGGTCATCAAAGCCAGGCCCCGGGTCAGCGGTCAGCTGCGGAACTGGCCTCTTAAACTCAATGCCCTTGACGAGGATGGAGTATGGAGGGAGGACAGAGCAGGAAAGTCCCCCATGACAGCAAACAAAGCCATGGATTTTGTATTGAAGCTTCTTAGAAAACGAGCTGCCTGTTTCTAGTAATTGTTAGATTGCTTAGAAGATCAAGACGTTTTTGCTAGTGAGTAGAATTCAAAGCAAGTTTACTGCAAGTACATTTGAGACTGGCCTTTGGTAGAGCAGAATTTAAATGTAAAGGAATGTGAGTCAAGTTTTCTATGCTGACTGAAGTCAAATAACACCTCTGATTTCACACGTGGAATGAAGTTCCGTCTCTGTGTGAAGAGCAGTCATCACTAATGCCCATTGATATTTGAGCCGAGTCGAACAGGCCCTATCCATCAACCTCTCTCCTGCCTCGGACATAAAGAATTGGATTAGGGGACATCAGCGGTGCTGACCTGAAAAGCTCTCACCTCCTGATAGGTGCAGTGGACCTGAAGTTTATCCCAACCTGAACAGCTGTCCAAACAGCATCTCGGCAAAAAAAAGAGCGGTCATTTTTAAAACTATCTAATAGTTGTTCTAGGAGAAAGGGGCCAAGCTGATGTTTATACTGTACATAAACATTGAGTGGAAAGATAATAGATATATAAATAAAAATAAAGACTGAAAATATACAAAATGCGTGGGATGACTGAGACAGTATGTCTTTAATGGCAACGTAACAATAATAAATTGGAAGAGGTTCTATCTCTGACATGGCTGTGAGACCATGAGGAGGTTGGCACTTTTAATGTGGGTATGACCCTCCTATTTCTAAATATGTTTGGAGAGAAAATCCCTGAGTAAACACACTAGCTCTGTCTCTGAAGGAGCATAACACTCCGATTTCATCATCTACAATATTTCTCTCCACAAGGTGTGGTCATGCTTGTCCTAACCTTGCTTGTTCAATATGGTAGGTGAAAGTTTTATATATGTTACATACACATTTATACATACAGTATACATATTTATACATATATAATAAATATATTTTCTTTGTTTCTGTATATTTTGACATGACTATGGTAATATACTGTTTACTGTTTACACTAATATTCAAAATATAACTTCACAAATATACTGTTAAAAGCAAAATAATAACTCGTAACTAAACTTTTTTAAAGGCTGGTGTATGTATTCATGCAAATATATATATATTTATACGTGTGTGTGTGTGTGTTGGATTTATTTCTTATTAAAGACGTAACAATATATATTTGGGAATAAATGTTTTTTTATTATAAAAAGTAATAATGAAATAATTGAACATTGCATCGCTGTTGGATGTGGAGCTTTTGTCAGTTCCTGTGAATTACAAACCGGTTTAAACAGTTTCACTTTTGAGGAAAAACTACCACTCGGTAAGTGAGACTTCAGAACTAATTACTGTTTATTTTACAACTCATGAGACTGTAGACTGCAGACGTTTATTTCAGAAATGCTACTCTAGTGAGCAAGTGACGCGTCAGTGTTATGTGTTATTGTTAGCTAGCTAGCTTAACTGACTCTGTCCCTGAAGCAGGTAGCGCCATTGCTACTAAACACCGTTTAGATTATTCTAGTCTGGCTTTTGTTGTGTAGTTTGGTCACTTTATTAGTCTCTATTCTCTATTCCGCATATTTCAGCTTTAAAACAAGTCCCTGTGCTTTCAAATATACACTACTCACAATAAGTTAGGGATATTATGTACGAGTGCTTTTCCAATTTGCTCTGAATTTTAATGAAATAATTAAAAGTTCCCTTTGATATTACTAATAATTTATGAGAAGATACATTATAATTTTCATTAGTTTAATATTTATTACCCCAAATATTTAGACAATAACAGGAATAACCCCAAATAACAAAAATTGACAGTCAGTAGTGGGTGTTTCCACCATTTGCCGCAATGACAGCTTGACAGCGACGTCTCATGCATGTCACTAGCCTCATGATGTTGTTCTGAGGCAATGCGTTCCACTCTTCCACAAGTCCTTAGGTACTGGTTATCGTTGCGGTCTGTCCCTCGTGGGGCTACACTCCTGGTTCTGTAATGAACTCTGCCAGTAGTTCTGTGTCTTGATGCAAGTCTGCTGATGACACTTTGAGACACACCAAGTTCACGAGCAACATGACTGTCTGCCACCGAACCAAAGGTGCGCTATGGCCAGGTGACGCTGCTCGTCCGTTAAGTGACGTCGTGTGTTCATGGCTGTTTGAATGATGAACTTGGAATGACTTACTGACAATAGCAGCTTTTTATACCCACAGAGTTTTGAAATTGATGCCACATTGAGAAAGATTGTCTTTTGGTATTGGCCCCAATATAAGGCACCTGTGCACAATGTGATCATTACATGGAAAACACAAAATGAGGTGTGTCCATAACCCCAATACAATTGCCTCCCTATCCCAAAAATGTCTGAAGTAAAACAAACACCATGTATGACATCCACTAAGCCATGTTTGTTTGGATGAGGCATGTCATTAACGCCACCTTGTTTCCCAGCCAGACTGCACAGTGTATCACTGTGCTCAGTTTACTGTTCAGGGTTAAACTTTTAGCAGAATATAGCTCTCAGGAGATTAGATAGCACTTTAACATGGAGAAACGAGTGATACTAATGTGATGTAGCCTTAGATGGTAGTTTTATTCTTTTATTGAACACATGCATGAAATTTAAAATATATCCTCAGAATGCAGCGTAACACGAGTTTCGATGTAAGTCGGAACTCGTGTATCTAAAGCTGGCATATTTTTATTAAACATGAATAAGTCGGATGCATATAGCTAACAGAAATCTCTCCTATGCATTTGTTATGGGATGTGGGGAGCAATGCATTGTGGCCTACAGTATGTAGTGGCTGGTGTGGGAAAACGGGTGGGTAATTTGGGTGGAAAAGAGGTGGAAAGAGATATTTTCTAGGAGTCTTAGTTCGTTAGCAGCGAGAGAGCGGGTAAAATATACACATGGATCACATACACAGTAGTAATGAAGTGAAACAGTTCCTGACCTTTATTGTAGAGCAGGGGTCACCAACATGGTGCCCGCCTGCACCAAGGTGCCCCCAAGGCACATTTGAGGTGTTCCAAAAACTCACTACTAAGAAGCATCTAAAATGTAAAACCCTATTCTTCTTTAATCACTTTTGCATTTACATACATTTGAAAATGACCATATTTTTTAAAAAGCATTTAAAACACGCTTTTTTGTTCATGAAGTTTAGATAAGTTTAGGTAAAACTAATCTAAACTAGTTCTTTGCTGGCGCAGTGAAGAAGAGGACCTGAATGCCAAATCTCAAAAACATGTCAGAAAATTTTCCATTTTCAATTTCAATTCTCATTTTCGCAGTGAATGAGAGGATAAGTTCTTTTTATTACTGTGAAAGAAACCTGCGGGGGTTTCATTTATGGAGTGACGGCACAATGTAGAGACACTTCATTACACTTCACAAAATTGTTGTTTTGAAAATGTAAACCATTGCTGAGATTAATAGAAATAAAGTGTAGAATAGTGATATTATCTGTTTCCTTCCTTGTTAAGATAAAATCATAAATGTGATCAGATTCAAACAAATGAGTATCGTTAATCATTATTAATAATATATAACTAAGGGTAAACTGAGCAAGAAGTGTATCAAACTGGTCGCCCTTCGTTTGGCTCAGTACCTTTGAAGGTTAGTGACTACTGCAGTAGAGTCTGACTTATGCTTGGGAGCTATAATTAAGTTTCCAAACAAGCAACACAAATGAAAAAGGACAAATGGCACAACGCCATCTCCCTCGTATATGTAGTGCTGCGTGACGCTGAGGGTATTCGTCTGCTCTGCTCACCAAGTAGTTATCACGCAAACTTTGTTTTTATGTCGCAAACAAAGTGTAAAACATTGATGTTAGGAATTTTATTGGATTTATTTCCACTTTCTTCTCTTATTGTCTGATTTTGCTAACAGAAATAACACGAAAGAAGGTCAAATGAAAATTTTACATTTAAATAATGTCTATAGACATAATTAAATTAAAGCAAAATTGGTGAGAATAACTCAATCAACACAATCAAAATTTGAGTTGCTTCACATTCAAAGGAACCGAACCCTGGCGTAACTTGAGGGCCAGGAGTGTCCAAAGTCAGTCTTGGAGGAGGACAAACTGTGGTGTCCCTCCTCAAACACGCTCACTACACCTGGTAACTAACATGAGTTAAACCAGTTGTGTTTGAGCAGGGAGATCACCAATCTGTGCTGGACACCGGCCCTCCAGGAAAGGAGCTGGACATCCCTGGTGTATATCTACTGTATGTGTATTGCTATCATTAGTACCAGCAGATTCTGGAAGCAAACTTCACAGCATCTGTAAAACATTTGAAGCTGAAAAGAGGATAAGCTTCTACAACAGGACAATGATCCTAAACATAACTTGAAATCCACCATGGACGACCTCCAGAGATACAAGCTGAAGGTTTTGAAATGGCCATCACAGTCCCATGATTTAAATATTATTGAAAATTTGTGGGTAGATCTTAAAAGAGCTGTGCATGCAAGACAACCAGAGAACTTTACAAAACTACAAGCCTCTTGCAAGGAATAATGGGAGAAAATCCCAACTACAAGAATTGAAAGACTTTTTGTTTTTATTTTTTTATCTTTATTCAATTTATTATGTAAAAAGTAACTATGTATCAATGTTTGCTGAAAATATTGTGCATTTTTCCATTTCCTAGAGAGACTTTGTTTACATATTTTCAATTAAAAAATGACCACAATATGAGTGGCCAGAAAACAGTATGTTGATCTACATTAGATGTACCTGCATTGTATCTAGGCTCATTGTCCAGTTTATTAGCATCACTTATCATATTGAAGCCTTTAAATACTACATACTGTAGTTCATGTGTTTATCTGCTCTATCACTAACTCTATTTACACCATTCATCAGGGGTCAAGACCCTCACAGGACCACCAGTGAGCATGTTCTGTTTGGATGGTGGATCACTCTCAGTATAGCAGTGACAATGACATGTATGTGGCATGTTAGTGTATGTGTCTTGTGGGTCCTGTGGGGGTCCTGACCATTGATGAATGTGGTCAAGGGGTCTAACAAATGAAAATGATCCACCATCCAAATAATTCCTGCTCACTGGTGGTCTTTTGGCGTTTCTGACCATTGATGAATGAGGTAAACAGGGCTAAGAAATGATCAGATGGACTATCGTCTGTTATTGCAAATTTCAACATTATAACCACCACATACAGTAAGTGGAGCTGATAAAATGGATATTGAGTGTACAGTACATATAATGTGAATTGGTTTGCAAGTGTTTGTATTTCACCACAATAAAATACAGTAGCACATAGGACAATGTAAAGACCCTAGTTTCAGTAACATTGGGATTTTTCATAAAATGCAATAAAAACAGTAATGTGTTATTTGTTAACTTAGATTTGCTGATAAAAGAAAAGGTGGTCCAGTGATTTCACGGATCAGTTTATTTTCTAAATAGAAATACATTTAGAATTTGATTCTTGGATCACACTTAAAAACTTTGTGTTATATCACCTTTCCTTTTATATATACTGATACATTATTTGGGAACTGATGAGACGAACTGTTGCAGTTCCTCAAATGTTTTTTGACCATTCTTACTTAGTACAACACTTCAGCTTGTCCACAGTCCATGGTGGCCATAATTAGATTTTGTGACTTCATGAAATTCCATACATTTTTAATAGGAGATAGATCTGGACTGCAGGCAGGCCAGACAAGCACATGTATACAAAACCATGCTATTGTAGAGCATGCAGAATGAGGCCTGGAAATGGCATTGCCTTGCTGGCAGAGTATACCTTTTTAAAATAAGCCTCTGTGTCAATGTGACTGGTGCCCACCCCCCCAAAACCATAACAGATGTTGGCATTTGGACTTTTCGCTGATAACAATGTGGATGATCAGTTTCATTTTTTCACAGAAAACAAGCTGAAAGATGGACTCATTTGACAATCTTTGATTACCTCAGATTCAGAGGCTAGTCTCACTTCTTGAATCCCTTTACAATATTATGTACTGTACATGGTTAATGACCAAAATTCTTTGTAATCTTGCATTGAGAAAATTCATGATTTTCTGCATTTATTTGTCATAAGTGTGATCTGATCTTCATTTATGTCAAGGGTATTGGCAAATATAATGTGCCTAAAATATTTTATATACACAAAAATCATTTAACATCTTTATTAAGAATAACCAAAAACAAGTTATATTACTAGTGGAAAAAGAACACAAGAAGAATATGCTTATATGAGCTATGGCTTTTATATGATCTACAACCAAGAATTGATTTGCATAAAGCTGGAAAGTTTTACAAAGTGATTTCAAAGACTTTCGGAGATGGAGACACTTTGACACTGTGGCTGCTCTACTAAGAAATGGGCCCCAAGTCAGGACAGCATGAAGGAGGCTGCTTCTTACTAAAAAGAACATTGATACACACCTGAAATTTGGGTGTAAGAGCACATTGACATTCCACAGTGGTACTGACAAAATGTTTTATGGAGTGATGAAACAAAGATTGAACTGTATGGAAAGAACACTCAGTACTACATCTGAAATAAAAAGGGCACATATCATCGTTGGACATCATCCCAGCCGTAAAGTATGGTGGATGATACCTCATGATTTGGGCTGCTTTACGGCATCCAGGCCTGGCCAACTTGCAATCATTGAGGAGAAGATGAATTCTCAATTGTATCGTGAGAATGTCTGTACGTCAGCTGAAACTTTGTTGAAGTTGGGTGATGCAACAGTACAATGACCCAAAATACAGAAGCAAGTCAACAACAGAATTCACTTTTTGCAGTGCCCATGTCAGGGCCCAGACCTCAACCCAATAGAGATGCTATGGAAGGACTTGAAGAGAGTCATACACATATACACCTGCCACCACAACATTAACATGACTGATAGTTTAAGTCAATACCATTGACTATAGTTATTTCATTACAGTGGCACCTGTTGAGGGAGTATATAGAGCTTTTGGCAAAGCATAGAGCCTTTGTGGAACCTTTGTTTTTAAGAGGGTTACTGCAGAAAATTTTTCTACACTGTGAAGTCCCATGTTCTCCTGCGATGGTCTGTATTTCATATTGCTCATATTATCATGACCATTATTATATAAAAAGAGGATCTCTGGTAAAAACAGAAGAATGTCTTGTTCAAGTACATGGCCAGCCTTTTCTGTGTTTCTTCAGTTTTTCTGGTCATCCTAGAGGTATTTGCAGTGCTGTCTTGGAGGTATACCTGAAATTGTATTTGGAGCAGACCCTGAAACGGTTTTCCTGCAGATACTCATTCATCTTGAAACATGGATAGGTCTGTTCCCTCTCAGCATTGACAGGGCCAGCAGGTAAGCAGGAAACTCTGTTTTAGCTTGAGCAACGTGCTGGTATCAGATTTGGCAGCCACCGTGGGCATATGTTGGCACCCGTCTAATCTTATTGATGAAAGTGTCTTTTATCTGGCAAAAGACACCTACTGTAAAGAGATTATCACAGACAATATATCCCACCATTATCTGGGAGAAGCTGTGGGATAACTTTGCAAGGAACATCAACAGCATGTGGGGCTTATAGTGATTACCTACTGATGGAAAGATGCTTATCCTTCAGCTCTGAGGTTTTGCAGTAACATTGTGCATATGCTTCGTTTTTTTATTTGCTCGTGCTAGTTTTAAGTCATAAGTAACTGTTAAATTCACAGCATGGTAGCGATTTTGACCTCACACAGTTACATAGCTATGGTAACTTATCTCACCATGAGGAGCTGTCAAGTCTACAATCTTTTACAGCTCAGTTTGCAGACAAAACAATTCTTACATCAGTCCTCAGCAACATCTGGTGCCAATTTGAGAAACATTCCCGCAGTTGGTGCTGCTTAATATTCACAAGGGCTTAGAAATCTGCCTGGTGCATGTAGAGAGAGAGAGAGAGAGAGAGAGAGAGAGAGAGAGAGAGAGAGAGAGAGAGAGAGAGAGAGAGAGAGAGA
>JBBIGC010000033.1:1649299-1660740 GCA_037576955.1 Lepidarchus adonis
AAATATATATATATACTGTGTGTGTCTATATATATATAGATATAGATATATATATAGTGCATTTATGTTTGAGTGTTTCTTAAATAAATGAACAAAATATCAACTAATCAGCACAGGCTTCTCTCACAGCACCCTGAGAAACATAACTGAAATACAACAAAAGAAACAAAGCTAAAATAAATGCCCAAAGAAAAGATTATAATTTCCAGTATGATGGAAAATAAAGGCATATTATTCTGTCAGAAGATCATCTGTCCTAACTGGGTGATCCAGCCTTCAGCTAAGCGATCAGAGATTCGGGGCAGAGAGCACTAGTGGTTGGTTCCAGAAATGTCTGCTTTTTGGTCTAATTTATTTCAACTTTCCTCTTTGCTACCATTGTCTTTTACATGTGATGTTCTAACAAATATGTTGAGATGCATACATATGTTTAGGTGTTTCAAGACTCAAAATAAGAGGTAACATGTTTGCTTCTGTTTTTTTTGTTTTGTTTTGTTGTTTTTTGTTTTGTTTTGTTTTTTACTTTTTTTTTGTCTCTTCTGGCAGCATTGCGGAGTAGATTTATTATTTGGCACTTCATTAAAAGGAGAAGTGATCTGCCCAGTAGGACAGATCACCTCGGCCAGTTAACAGTCGTGTATATTTGCTGTGGAGCATTATGGAGGGAGGAGGAAAGAAAGGGCTAAGGAGAGATAATCACACATGGGTAGTAGAGTTGTGTGATCTTCTAAGCAGATGCTGCAGCTTAAACTTTAAGCACACTGCTCACAACCCATGGGTGTCTATAGGATAATGCATAAAGAGCTTTGGACAGCAAAATCTTTAGAAGCAATAATGCTTAAAGCAGGTTGTGTAAGCACATAAGTGATGGAAGGCGACCCATCTGTATATCAATGTCTGTTCACTCTACTCCTAATAGCCTTTTCATTTAAAGCAGCACAATCCAGATGAACTTCTGTATAATCAGCAATGGTAACAAAATAACAATGAAGCTGTTTTGTCCAAGAACATTCCTTTTTTATGGAGCAGACATGCGGAAAAATAAACCGAAGTGTAACATTGTTACATTTGTAGGAAGTAGCTGACCTGGGTTAGGAGAAGCAATGACAATGATTGGGATGAATGCCTTTACCTTTAGATACCTGCCAGTTCCCTCCTTCATCACGATTGTTCACACCAGAAGTTTCCACAAAACACCAATGAAACAAAGGGGCAGTTTTCATCTTTACACAGTGAATGGGACTAACATGCCTTGGAGAATGAACTGACTCTTTCAGGTGAAGGCTGTTTTTGGATCAGGCTCCCCAGTGCCCACACATCATGCAAAGTGTGGCAATGAAAGGGCTCTAGAAAGCGAATGAGGAAAAACCACGGGAGGTGAGAGAGAGACAGACAGAGAGACAGAATCTGGTAGCTCGGGCTTGATACCCCCCACCCCGTTCCTGGCCCACAATTCTTCATAGAGCTGAGGGTGAGTGGCTTGTCCTGGTATTTTTTGGACAGAAGAAGAGTTGCTTGAAGAACCAGCAGGTGCTATGGACATCACTCTTCAGGCCGGGCTGGCGAAGGCCCCTTGTTGCAAGGCCCCCCAAGGCAAAGGAAGAGCACAGAAATCAGAACCAAGGGGGAGGGCGCTCTAAAGAGTGCCTGTGAAAGAAACATACAAATTAGTCATTAGATGGTGCTCAATGTAAAAGCTTTCATTACGTAAAATCTTATGCAAAAGTTTGTAATTGTTTTTCATTTAAAAGATGTCTCTTTAACACAATCTCTCTAAGACAAAGAAAAAAATAATTTGCTGAAATTATTGTTTTTTTTTCATGTCCTAGAGAGACTGTTAACATCATTTCAATAACAAAAATACAAAACCTTTTTTTGTAAGACTGTAAATTGGTGTATGTAATTTGTACCAATATGCATTGATATTTGGGGACCTCAGCCATTCCCATAAAGTAAGCAAAGTCATAGTCATTCAGAGTGGTTGGATGTAAAATAATCTAACAGAAATTTCTCTTGCTGCCTAATATATCCCACTCCCAGGTGTCATTGTAATAAAATAACTACACAAATAAGATAAATACACACAATTAAAATGAGATACAAATATAATATAAAATAAAAATACATAATAATTTACAATTGTAAAAACAAACTATATATGAAACATATAAAACACAACATACATTACAGGTATACATTGGATATGAGGGTAAAGTGCTGGTTCTTGGTGCTATTGTATCAGAGTTATTAATGTCAGTGGTCAGTTAATGTTATGGCTGATTGGTGTGTGTACAAAACGTTTTGTATAGCAAATGGCCACATTTGCTGAGTAAACATTGTATCTTCTGGTTCCTATTGCCACTACCAAGTTTCTCTACAGTAAATACATGTTTATTCTTAATCATTTTGCCACATAATGATTCAATAAGTAGTGCTTCTATAGTACATTGCTTTATGTCCATTTTATATTATGATTTGAGCAGTGAATAAAGCAATGAGGTAATGTTTTGCATTTGTGTTTTTTCTTATGTTATATTCACATCTGATTATAGCAAAGATTTTAGATATGTGATGCTCTTAGCCAACATTCTTCCAAAACAATGTTACATACTGGCTGATAAGAGTAATCTCCAGCATCTTTTGATATACCTAAGCATTTTTCTCTCATTGCGTAAGCAAAGAACAGATTCAAATCTTGATGTTTTTGTTTGTGAATTGTCACTGGATCATGTTTGGTTTTGTTCTGTGACCTCATCTTTGCATTTTAGCACTGTCCTTCCATCTAACCAACCAGAGAAAGAGAGGTTAGCTGGAGGGGAGTTTTTTTTTTTATGAGCAACCTAAACGCTTACAGTGTTTGCTGTGGCCTTCTATTCTCTTTGTGTCAAGTGAGGAACTCACTTCCGCTTCCTAAATGACCCTTCTGATGTGCTGTGGCATCTGGATCTCATAAAACATAAGCAGTTAAATGTTCACACTGCTGAGATTCCATTATGGCAACATTAACTCAAGTCCCATAATCAGCCATGGTGCAGATCTCTTGTTCTCTGCTTCTCTGGTTATTCCAGTTGCCACTTTGTAGTAAAGAAATAAACTTTTAGTGTTGAGTCTGAAAAAATTAACTTTTCCCATCAGTGGGTATGAACAATTCCTTTTTCCAGCTGTTTTAAAAGCCATTCTCCTCATCAGCACGCAGCAAGTGAACTGAGAGAACATTAGGAAAAGAAAGACGCCTTTCAAGTTGAAGTGCTTCCAGTGTGGCCTTGGTCAGACAATCCCTGGCTGTTATCAGCCCTTGAGGAGAGTTAATTCTCCTGGTCAGACTGCATCCACTTTTAGGCATGGTCGATGAAGTGTGAGGTAATATTTCTCACCCAAAAGAAAATGTGACATGTTGTACATTAGCCAGATGCAGGTCAGAAGCTCAGAGTGGCCAATCCCAGGAGCAGCAGAGACTGATTTGCTGTATGGTTCCGAATTTCTCTTTCCAAATGAAATAGATGGCAGGAATTATTTCGTTGCATAGGTAGAGTGGCGAATTGCAAATGAGTTTTATTAACATGTGAATTCAGTTGAGCACTGAATGTTGTGGTCTATGAATTTGACCACTGCCCCCATGGTACCGACCAATGTCTGCTTGATTGACATGCTAGTCGAGTGAAATGAGCTGGCTCAGCCAAGTATGTGTGTCGGGATGTGGTTGAAAAAGCTGAATGAGGTGAACTCTGAACCCCAGGAGGGCATGAGAGGAGCCGAAGAAGAGGTTGAATGAAAAAAGAAATCTTTGTCTTGTTTGGGGTTGAAGTGCTGTTTGTGGAGTCCACATTGGGAATCACTCAGCCGTTCCCTTTAATAGAGCTACACAACTTCCTGCAGATTCCTTCATTGTGCCTTGAGCATTCTGTGCTTCACAACAAGCATTGACTGCCCAGCTCACCAAGAGAACGCTTCACTTTTTATTGACCAGGCAAGGCATTGAACTCTCCAAGGTCTCTGTTGTCCCATGAGCACAGGCTGCTGTGCCATGACCTTGCTCTTTGTGTTCACCTTTGTGGCGTCACCACTGCCTTTTCCTTTAGATCGCATGAGAGAGTGAATAGGGAAAGGCAGATTCCCAGACAAAATCTGGCCATCACAATAACAAACGATAATTTGCTGTAGACTGTAAAACGGTGAAAGTAGGGTCAGGCCTCTTATCTTTTTCTGCTTTCACCTCCCTGCCTTTAAGATTGATTAACAGTGTCATGAAACGCTGACTTTTCTACATGTGCTTGAAAAGATCAGTCTTGTATCAGGTTATTTATGGCGGGAGCCTGTAGGCCGATGTTGTGTGCTTGACACCTCCTGTGGGGATATTATACCTTGCAGTACTTGTCTGTTCTATAGGCCGTGCAAGTAAAAGTTATAAATGAACTTCCATATTTTATAGGTGTTTTTCTTAAAACTTTTCTAAGCCAAAATTCTATACTGCTTTACATTGACTTTACAGCAGAAAGTCAATGAAACGCTGCAGTGAAAATGCTGAGTTGGAATTTTTTCTGTGTTGGAAAAACATGAAAGTGCTGTATTTTTTCAGGCTTCAAAATGTAAGAAGAGTCACATGGAGCACTGCTTATCTAGACATCAAATAAAATATTTCTTCATGTGAGAAACAGACCTGCAGTAAGTGTTGACTTTGGTAAGTGGATTTAACTACTTGTTATTGTTATCAGAGTAAAGGAAAATGGGTTACGTTGACTTAGGTAGGTAATATCTGTTTGTGTAACACTGTGACTATACTGCTGGCTGTATATTAGGTTTCAGTCTAGATATACTGTATAGCTACTGGATGGTCTAATCTCTTGATGGTGCTTTTTTTCCTGAGTAGGCAACTATCTTTAGATTAATGGAAAATAAAAGAAAAGGAAGGCATGTCAGTTACAGTTTTTCTCTCCTCATATTACATGTATTTTCCTTTAACTGCCTTGGCATGCATCTGTACCATATGGAGAAAGTAAATGGTAAATATTTGCTTCAGCTGTTCACAAAGGGAGCTACTCCATTTAGAAATGAAAATCAAGGTAATGGATTTGTTCGTGGTTATGTTGCCTCATGTGCAGTTTCCATTTATTAAAGAACACAAAAGTGGCTTGATCACTTTAAAACACAGATTTGACATTCCTTTTTTCTTTCAAAGTGGTACAGACCTTTTCTAGATCCGCAATGTAGTTCTATGCTTGAGATTCCTCATGTATTTTAATGTTAGACTAACCTTGCTCTAAAATGGCATGGGTCCCTTGTGGGACAGACGAGGCCGAGGGCGTCTCCTCCTCCAGCCGGAGGGTCTTTGGCTCCGACCAGCTCGGGCAGGGTTCTGCCGGACCGGAGTCCTCATGCTGCCCACCTCCTCCAGCTCCTTGCTATGCTCGGTGGAGGCCATTGGACCTGTGAAAATAAAAAAGCTTTTCAGTCTGGACTGAAATGCCTGTGGTTGATACACGATATTACCAAAAATATTTGCTTATCTGCCTTTACACTCATATGAACTTAAGTGACATCCCATTCTTAATCCTTAAGGTTTGATATAATGTTGCCCCACCCTTTGCAGCTATGATAGCTACAATTCTTTTGGGCAAGCTTTCCACAAGATTAAGAGTGTGTTTATGGGAATTTTTACCATTCTTCCAGAAGCACATTTGTGAGGTTAGAACTCTGTGCAGGCCAGTAAAGTTCTTCCAAACCAAACTCACTCATACATGTTTTTATATCCATGTTCATGTCTTGCTTTGTGCACTGATGTGCAGTCATATTGGAACAGGAAGACACCACCCTTAAACCGAGCATTAAATTGTCCAAAATCTCTTGGTGCTGAAGCATTCAGAGTGCCTTTCACTGAAATGGGCAAAGCCCAGCCTCTGAAAAACAACCTGACACCATAATCCTCCCTCCACTAAACTTTATACTTGGTACAATGCAGTCAGACAAATACCGCTTGTCTGCAACCACCAAACCCAGGGTCATCCATCAGATTGCCAGATGGAGAACTGTGATTCTTCACTCCAGAAAATGCATCTCTAGAGTCCAGTGGCAGTGCTTTACACCACTGCATCTTACGCTTTGCATTGCGCTTGGTGATGTATGGTTTGGATGCAGCTGCTCTGCCATGGAAACCCATTCCATTAAGTTCTCTATGCACTGTTTTTGATCTAATCTGAAGATCACATCAAGTTTGGAGGTTTATAGCGATTTACTCTGCAGAAAGTTGCCGACCTCTGCACTCAGCATCTGCTGACCCCACTCTGTCATTTTACATTGCCAAATTCTTTGTCGCTGAGTTGTTGTCATTTCCAATCGCTTACACTTTGTTGTAATACCACTGACAGCTGACTGTGGAATATTTAGTAGCGAGAAAATTTCACGACTGGACTTATTGCACAGGTGGCATCCTATCACTTTACCACTCTAGAATTCACTGAGCTTCTGAGAGCGACTCAATCTTTCACAAATGTTGGTAGAAGCAGTCTGCATGTCTCGGTGCTTGAAGTTATACACCTATGGACGTGAGTGCTGTTTGTGAGTGAATAATTTTGCCAATATAGTGTATGTTAACCAAAAACAATCATAGCTGCTTTCGCTATACCACAAAGAACCTAGAATAACCTCGCCTTAATGATAAATCAACCGGTTGCAATAGTTGCTTCTGTAGTTCTTTCAATCAGTGAAACTCTGTAATGAAATTCTGTGGCAGGGCATGTGGAATGAAAATGTAGACAAGCAGATACATTTGAGTAATATGTTTTAGCATGTGAGCACAGTGTAACCCAAAAGACCAATGCTGTAATTGCTCATTTTGTTGTCTTAGAGTTAGTAACCAGACAGAATATTGAGGTGAGTGTATTGCAACACTACACTGACATTTCCAACTGGTGAAACAAATAAGCATCGTTTGGACATCTCCCAAGTTCACTCACTTCACTTAATTCCCTGAAACATACAAAAGTTCTTCCATGGTTCTTTAGTAAAGGCAAGGGTTATTTACATGACTCAAAACATTTGTGAGGTTAGAGATTGGCATGAAGTATGTGCACAGCAGGCAGTAAAGTTTAACATTAATTTTATTATAATAATTCAAAAGAACTAGACATGAACAAGGTTACACATAGGCAGAAAAAACAAGAAATAGAATAAACAACTATCTAAACAAGGTAACCACAGATAACCACTATGGGAACAAAAGTAACACAACAGTTACACAACAGATACAACAAAGGTCCGACCAAGACTTAACCAAATGCATAGGGATAATGAAATACACCTGGTGAAGGGTGGAGACAGAACAAAAACGTGTGACCGGACATAACACTTGACACAAGGAAAGAACCGAGAGGGGGAAAAACCAGGGATTGACAAAAATGTGACAAAACAAAATAGAGAAACTATGGAAATATTTTTCAATGCTAAAATAGTTATTGGAAAAATAGTTCTGAGATTATTTAATTCCATTCAAATACACATCTCTATGAATTTCCAGGCAAATGTTATCTCACATTATAGAAAAGGTGCTACTTTCTGCTACTTTCTGCATCTTCCGCACGTGTTTTCATAATGCACACTTATAAAATTGTGAAACAGTGGCTGCTTTGGAGGAGTCCCTACATCTCCAGAACTACATCTTCTCTCTACACTGCGTTAGCAGGAGATGTAAGAGTGGATTGCGCAGGCTGTTTAAAGTGAGAAATATCTGCAGCTGAAGCTAAAAAGCATTACTTCAGTCTCATCAGCTGAATGTACGGCCAAGTGTGTCTCAATCCGCTGAATTTCAAGAAGATACAACCCACCGGAAACCTGCTCATCCTGCAGTAGTTTTATTGCCATGTGGATGTAAGAGTTCTACTACTAAGGAGACACATAAAATGTTTTTACAGACACCCTGCGATAAATGAAACCAATCCTTCTTTTAAAGCATTGTAGCACTGAACTTTGTACTCAGAGAACATTGGAAAACCACTTGACTTATGTATACATTGTTGAGTGTATCTGTGAATGTGTACATGTACACACTTTTGAATTAACTCAGATGTTTCAAGTCATCTCTCAGTGAGTATAGTTAGATCTTTTAAGCCTCTCTTGTACTATTAAGTGTGGTCTGCAAATCAAAGTTTTCCTTCCAGATGTGTTTGAAGTGTCGACTGATATCTGATGTGACTGATTCGTTATCTCTTTTAACCACTGAGCTTCACCCACATTTTCTGGGTGAGCACATTGCACAATCCATAAATGCTTTGCATGGTAAAGTTTCCAACATGCAAAATTAATGAAAACTGATTTATCGCAACTCCTTGCAATCTAAATTAACTGAACCAGATGAGTAGTGCATACTGATCATAAATGAATTATGTTATGCATTGCAGATTGAATGTCCAGGGCACTGCTTCCAAATGAGTCATTTAACAACATACTTAACATAATGTCATTTATTAGAGAAGCGCTAAATTATTTCCTTCCAGGCTTCATGAAGTCACCTTTCTCTGTCATACTGTTTAACTTTTGCCTTGTCTTTTTCAAAACCTCAGTCCAAAACGTCAGCCAGGAAGACTCCTCAGCTAGTAAAAAAGGCATCTTTCATGGAGCGCTCAACAAGTACCCCAGTCTTAAAGTAAACAGAGAATCCCATTAAGCTTTTCCTGTCAAGAACTTGAGTGACATCACTCACGCTGGATCAACACATTCCAAACGTGTCCCTAGGGAGTGACAGACAACCTTTATTACGATTCTTTAGAGAGGAAAAAAAAATTTAAACAATAGCTATAACAGGCCTTAATTTAGATTCAGACAGGACTGTAGAAAAAGTAGAATATGGCCTACAGTCCTGTCTGAATCTAAATTAAGGCCTGTTATATCTATTGTTTCAAAATCCAGCAACTCTAAAACAGCATGCACACACTTGAGATGTGAAGAGGTAGATTTCCTGAAGCCCCGCTAAATCTTTAGTTGAGTTTGAAACTGACAAGTTGACTTGGGCTAATTAATAACATTAGTCAAACTGTTCGTAGTGGATTTTCTGTCAAGCACTCAGAATGTTTCTTGTGAATGTTAACAAGGGCTGCATTGCCCTGAGCAGAATGCAAACACATGCTACCAGAGCCAAAACCAATAGTTTCTTTTTTATTCTGAAATGCATGTATGTATTTAACTACTACAGCATACTATTTGTATGTTAATAATTGCACTTACAGGAATTTTGTGACTACGCCACATGAAAATGTAATAAGACCATTATCATGGTGTCAGAATTCTTTGTATTTTGTAATTGCTCAAAAGTCAGGAGCTTATCATTGTAATCCAGTGCGTTATATTGCATTTGAAATAGTTCTCTAATGCATGTAAGAGACAGAAATGCTCCAGTGGATATTTCACAGTGACAGAGCGAGGGGAACAACACAAAACCCATTTTCCCCCCAGGCACTCTAATCCTGGCTCTATCCTCTTGTTATTACAGCAGAACCTGAATGAATGAAGGAAGTTAACACATTCTGTCTGCATTTAGTTTATTTCTTCCTAATCGGTGGTGGGGGTATTGGGTAAAAAGGCTCCATGTGTGAGCTGGGTTATAGGAGACCCAGCTCCCCACCCCCCACCCCTGCCAGACTTCTAAAGCTGTTTCAGGAGAGGCAGAGGAAAACAGACCAGAGATCTTACCCGTGCTATGCCTGTCAGTGTAGTGCAGCATTCAAGCCTGTATTCAAGGAGAATAGTGTTGAACTGTCTTAAAGGGGGCAAACCCTCCTGAATTGATACAGCTGGCCAGTTTATACTGAACAAAAGTCACATTTGCTCTTCTCCCCCTGCTCAGCCTGTCATAACCTTTCTTCATAATGAGACAATTTAGATGTTTCCTGCCATTTCAAGCTGCCAGCCATCGCTGAGCTTTTAGTACAGTGCATGTCTCAGTCTGGGCTGAAAAATGTGTTATGAAAGCTGCCAAAAATAAAATCTTCACAAGCCATAAGAATGAGGTTTATGAGTTAACTCTTAATGACCAGATACAAACTTGGTCAGACAGAGGATGTCTATTTTTAGCAAGCAGAATCAGATGCATAGACCATTTTACAACTCTTGGCTTTCTTTCAAGCCACACTGCCCCTTACAGAACTCTGGGGGATGCTACATCGGTTTGCACATACTCAAAAAAGCAAAGTGACAAGTGCAATAAAGATTTAATACAGTATTGCATACTAATCTAACCCTCCATTTTTGCACTAATCCCAGTGAGATCTCATTACAATGTGAATGAATTTCCTCATAATAGGCAGCTTCCCAGGTAGTATATTATCCAGATTCTTTCACTAAAGAAACAGGAAGCCAGGAAGCAATAAGCTACCACATGCTTCTCATAATACTAACATTCTTATCTTAAGACATCATATTTCATCTTAAGACACCCCAAAGTGCAGCTTTGTTTTATGTTTTTTTTTGCAGCCAAACATTGTCACTCAGTCCCAGTGCCTCATAATTCCATTATTATAGTTTCATAAGGTGAGCATCTTTGGAATGTGTCAATATAGCTGCCATAACAGCCTTCTTTCTAGCTCCAGCGTAGGAGATGGACGTACAGCCGTCACTGAGCTCCCTGTGTCAGTTCTCCAGAGTCATGATGAATAGCCAGAAGTGCTGCTATTTCATTCTTTTCTCCCTGCTTCAGCGCACTCCTTAGGTACTATCCATTATGTTGGCTTTTTCACACGACTGCCTCACTCCTGTTGGATGTGCTGAAGCTGATAGCCTGTCTCTCTAAATCCCCACTCTGTCTCTCATGCAGAAGGCTTGTGCTTCTCCACAGGCTTGTCTGGCAGAGAGGACACAGTAGAGTTATGAGGAGGCTGTTGAAGTTGATGTGTGAACCACTGAATCCTTTAGACTGGCCTAAATGTACAACATGCTGCCTCCATAAACACCTTGCCCAACTGAAAATGTCTACAGAAAGGATGAACACATGATCATTATTAGAGACACATTAGAGACATAGTCTACTTTGGAAGACGGAAGGGCCAGATGGATTTAATCTGTTAGCCACTACTCCAGGAAATGAGAGATTAGATCTACTTATGTGCAAAGCAGAACCAGGTGAGGACAGCACAGCGTTTCCGTATAGACAGATGTATTACATGCCTTTTCACTCCTCAAGCATGACCCCTGATGCTCCCCCCAACACACACACTGCTGCCCAACAATAATCTGAAGGTAATAGAGAATCGATGTGCTGTATAATTGGATTGTCTCTGTTTGAACATTGAAATTGACCTTCCTATTTTTCTTATGAAACTAGCTACAGGATTATTGATTGACCTGTCTTCTGTCTTCCTTACCATGTATTCATGTATGCATTACCTTTTTCTTTCTTTCTTTCTTTCTTTCTTTCTTTCTTTCTTTCTTTCTTTCTTTCTTTCTTTCTTTCTTTCTTT
>JBBIGC010000033.1:1662373-1688499 GCA_037576955.1 Lepidarchus adonis
AGGGTGTGTGTGTGTGGGAGAGAGAGAGAGAGAGAGAGAGAGAGAGAGAGAGAGAGAGAGAGAGAGAGAGAGAGAGAAACATAGAGCACTCTTGCTCTTGCTGGCTCCTTTCTCTACTACTCTCATAGCTATGCCAAGCCCAATAAGATGAATCCTGCCAAACCATTTTCTACTTAGTCATACAGGATCACAGGCATCGTGTCTTCAGCGAGACATGGATTAGGACACTCCTAGAAAGCACTAGCTTAGACACAGTCTAAGTCCCAGTTGCATTGTGCCTCATTACATTTATTAACAGTGCACACAATGTCCCTCAGTATGTTACCTGTGACATTCAAGTGTGAGGAAACCTCTAGTGTTCCCTGAGCTGCATGTGAAATCAGCAGCCTCCTTTCTGAAGCATTCTGCTTTTTTGAAGCCCTAGAGCCACAGCGCTGCTTATCGCTTGCCTGACAGTAGCACAGGGCCTTGGCAGAAACTGGTACCAATCTCTAGCCGACTTTCAGACCACGTTACCATGGCAGCTGCTCTGAAAGGCGCTCAGTCAGGACCAAAAAGAATGATACTGTCTTTTTGGGAACTGATCAGGTTTCCAACTTTTTGTACATTTCACTACCAACATCTCCTGAATCCCAGATTACCATCTGTCAGGTAGGACTATTTAACCCCTTCATTCTGCTTGTGGAAGGTCTGGCCTGCAAGCTACTGGCTGTGATTGTTTTGAAAGCATTTCAGGGGCCAGTGGAGCTGTTTGATATGCAGCATTGTGCTCCCGTGATAATACTGGGCATGTTGGGCACATGAAGGCCAGCTTTGTTCACCAGTGGTTCCAGAGAGGAAGAGGGAGTGCATGAAAACTTGCCCCCTCTGTCCTAGTACTCTGTCTTTCTCATACTGTAGCTCACCCTCGAACCAAAAGCTGCTCCAATTTGAGACCCTTTACTGAGAATAAAAGTGTTGCACCCCACCCTGCCCCCCCAAAAAAGAAAAAACGTACATGTACTTTGTCATTACTCAGCTCTCTGATCTTGTCAGACACTTTCAGATGGCAAGCAGCTTTGCAAGCAAACTACATATGACCCAAATTAGTGTACGGCTTTAAAGATGAGGTGAGAAGTGGCCCAGTTCGGAGTGATTAGAGCGCTTGCAGGTTCAAAGCGGCTGGGCCCCCTCTGCCAGGAATGCTAATGAAGCTCGGAGAGCAAGCGAGAGAGAGAGAGGCTGACTGAACTGCCACACTGTTGCTCTGGAGTGACAGAGGTGAATCAGTGGGTAGAGGTTACAGCAGGTTGGGACCTTTAAATTCAGCCAGAATCACAAAGCAGATCATGCAAAGCATCTTAAGCAAGATTCTTGGCTTCCATGCTGAGCAGTATGAATTCTCAAAGAGGATTTGGGTCAGAAGGGACGTGGCCAGTGGTCTGAGATTGAGACCTGGATATCCCAGTCAGCAGTAGGCGGCTCAAACTCAACATGCTCACAATAAATAGGGAACCACATGCTCCTCAAGCCTTTATCTGTAAGGAAAGTGGAATCCTTCAGCAGGTTGCTTACATGGACTTGCTAAAACAGAGCTGAACTCTGTGTGTGTGCTAGGGGTCAGTTGCAATCCCCCCTGCTTTGGTCCAGTGCCCTGCTACAGGGTGACCGCTGAGAGAAGTGTCAACACTGCTGCAGGCTGAGAGATTTTCTGCTGAAAGCACACATTTTGATCCGTAAGGTTCTCATGCAAAAAAACCCTCTCACAGCCAGGGGACAGTATCTGTAACATAATGTAGGAGAGTAAACCCGTAACTAAGCTGATTAGCTGATACACTGTGCATTTAATGAATCAGATGTGTTCTTCTGCATTGCTAAAAACCTCAAAGTGTGCTGTTGTATTTCTGCTACCCAAATACTTGTCATGGTTCTCACAGTGCATTTCAGGGTCAGTGAAGTCACAGCCAGTATCATTCTTAACAGTTTATTCACCAATTCTGTTTATCCACATAGGTATATAAATGTGTATGTGTATAAGTGAAGCAAAATGAAATGCAATGCTCTGCAGTCTACTCAGTAAACAGTTTGCCTGAACTAGATACATGTTTATGAATTCCATTTCAGTTTTTTTGGTGCCACTTTTTAAAATAAACTAAATGGTGGTAGCAGGACTGTGCATTTTACAAACATAGCAGCATTCCATGGCTAAAATTCTCACAATGATTTTGATCAATAAGGTATGGGACATTTATATGATGTGAAATGTCCTCCTTTGCATTATTCTGTCTTGTAGTTACTCATAAACATTCATATGAATAAAATCAACATAAGCTGTACAGTATGTTGACCATGGAGGTGAATAGTCTCCAGTGAAGGTGCAATTCTCAGACATGGGAGGAGGGCAGAATTTTCTTGACTGTGTATAAGTATGTGAAATAAAAAGGCAACGGTACCAACAAAAACATGAAGGCACCACACACCGACCATGTAACCTGTGGCTATAAATAATAGTAGTCTCAATGGGTGTCTTTGTAAAGTGCCCCCTAACTATCAGATGGTTTCTCCCAGCGTTAACAGCATGCTGAGAGGACCTGATACAGAAGGCTATGGGGCAGTGGTGGCCTAGTGTTTAGGACATTGCCCCTGGGATCAGAAAGTCACAGGTTCAAGTCCCAGCTCAGGCACCACTGAGATACTTTAGCACAAGTTGCACTTCACTGCTCATGGGCTCCTCTGTTGATGGCAGCCCACTGCTCCATGTGTGCCAGCCCACTGCTCCATGTGTGCCCTTGTGATGGGTTAAATACAGAGAATACGTTTCCCACTTGTGGCACTATCAGGGATAATAAAATTTACAAAATATAATGTCATTTATTGACACAGTATGCAAGTTCGAATGAACTAGTGCCACATTTTTTTAAAATGATACCAAAAAATAAACAGCAGATTAATTGCAGCGTTTCCCACAATGTGCTGTACTGTGCTCTAAATTAAGCCTCTGTGTTCATTATTACATTATATGTGCTATTATTTGGGGTGATGCCTTCATCGTATAGATCTGAAGATAAGAGAAGGGGTTCAATCTCACAGTTCTCCATGGCACACTGCATTAGATTAGAGCTGCCACACACACACCCTCAATCAGCCAGGAGCACAGTCTCTTGATTGGTCGACAATCTCAAGCCAAAAACTAATCACAGAAGATAAGTGCTGGATTTGTCAAATTTATTATATATTACAAAAAGTAAAAAGCTGGTTAAATAAATATGATCTGAATGCCTCACTGGAACTGCACAACAATATTTAGCCTGTCGTATAAAGCAATGTTTATTTAGTATATGAAATTGTAATATGTTATTATGCTCTGCCTGTAATAAAACCAGAAAAGCATATAGACACATTGAAATGAACTATATATAATATAAATAATAATAAAACATACAGTACTATATAAAACATTTTACACTCACAGCCCACTTTATTAGTTACACTTGCTTGTTAATACAAATACCTAATCACCCAATCACATGGTACAGATGCCATGCATTTTGGCATCTGGACATGGTGAAGACACACTGCCAAGTTCAAACCAAGCATCAGAATGGAGAAGAAAGGGGTTTTAAGTGACTTTGAACATGGCATGGTTGTTGGTGTCAGAAGGGCTGGACTAAGTATTTCATAAACTGCTGATCTACTGAAATTTTGAAGCACAATCACCTCTAGGGTTTACAGAGAATGGTCAGAAAAAGAGAGGCCAGAGCAGGCTCAAGATTATAGAAAAGCAACAGTAGTTCAAATAACCACTTGTTTCAACCAAGCTATGCAGAATACCATCTCTGAACATGTCGAACCTTAACACAGATGGGCTACAGCAGCAGCAGCAGTTTACACTGGGTGCCAATCCTGTCAGCTAAGATTAGAAAACTGAAGCTGACTTTGCACAGGCTCAACAAAAATGAGCAATACAAAGTTGGAAAAACGTTGCCTGGTCTAATGAGTCTCGATTTCAGCTGCTTCATTCAGATGATGGGGTCAGAATTTGCGTAAACAACATTGAAGTATGGATCCATGCTGCCCTGTGTCAACAGTTCAGGTTGGTGGTGGTGGTGTAATGGTATGGAGGCCCTTACCAATTGAGAATTGTTTAAATGGCACAGCCTACCTGAGTCCTGATGAGCATCATCATCTCTTTATTACCCCAGTGTACCAATTTTCTGATAACTACTTCCAGCAGGATAATGCATCATGCCACAAAGCTCGCATCATTTCAAACTGACTTCTTGAACATGACAGTGTCTTCACAGTACTCCAATGGCCTCATAAGTAATCTCAATCCAACGCAGTTGGAACAGGATAATTGCATCATGGATGTACAACAGAAAAATCTGCAACAGCTGTGATGTTATCATGTCAATGTGAACCAAAATCTCTGAGGAATGTTTTCAACACAATCTATGCCACAAAGAAAAGAATCCATTCTAAAGTCAAATTTTCCCAGTGACGTCTTCTTGCAATACTGTTTTTACATCATACAGGTTAAAGCCTTTTCTTTCCATACCCTGAAACATATGTGCCATTGCCTTTCGTAAAAACATCTGCCTTGATCACATTTGATTGGCAGTCACTAGACATGCTTAATGCTCAAATATGGAGCCATAATTCAGAGTAATATTAGGCAGTGAATGGGGTGAGGCTATTGGAATATCTGGCTTTAATTAAGCTGTTAGAGGAAGAGAGAGAGACAGATTAGAGAGGTTTTGGATGCTTAATAGCAGGGACCTCATGGAAGGAGGCTGCCTGACTGGCCGCTCACTCACTTCAGCCCAGCGGCTGCCAGTACACAAGGCAGACGGCCATTGCCAGATGCAGGAGAGGGGAGATGGAGCCTTGAGCAGCTTTTTTAAAACTGCGCCACTAAACCTTTTTCATTCCCCATGGACATCCACCTGCGAATTCAGAAGAGTGAGCGAGACCACCAGCTGGGAAAGTTTTAAAAGTAGTTTAATATTTTAGTGGCTGTGTTCGCCTCCACGTCAGAAAAGCCTCCAAGACTTTTTTTGCTGTTGCACAGTCTGTGCAGCTTGCTTTAATATTTTGGCTCTCTTTCCCTGTCTACCCCTGTGGACGTATTCCCTTTAAGCACAAGTGTCAAGGTGAACTGATTTATTCAAAGGATTCTAAATTGCATTTTGCTGGACTATAGGTAGCACGCCAGGGCATTTACTGGCGCCACTTGGGACCATTTCCCAAAGTTTAACCTCGCGTCCTTATAACTGAGTTATGGTCGAGCATATTAGCAGTCAGCCTTATTTTAATAACAGCAGCCATCCAGCAGTCTATTTAAATATATTGACATATATATATATATGTGTCAATTTTCTTGTTGATTCTGATTAAATTAGGTGTCTAATGCAAAAAACAGCTGGTACACAAAATACTACATTGCCAGTGTCTTCTTCTAGCCAGTATGTTTAAAAGTGTCTCACCCACAGTGGATTTGGGCCGACACAGATGCATCTGGTTTATTTGCCATCAACAAACACAGACCAGACAGAGCAGTGGTCCAGTCTATTATATTGATGAGATACATCTGATTTACTGAATTTCTATTTGTGTTTTTGTATGAATTTTTAACATCAGGTACAAGTTTGCGTTAATTGAAAGCAATGAAACTGCCCTTAAAAGCTGAGGATTTTTCGTAATCCTTTAATAACCTCTCTGTAGCCGACCTCTCCTTCATGTTGTTTGCTCTTCATTATCACATTATTGCTGGACATCTGGAAAAGTTTGGCTGTTTGTGTTCTTTTTGTGGCCCCTGTAATCACAATTGTAGGTACAAGCACCTTCTTTTTTTCAGCCACACGAGTGGAAAGAACCAGGAATTATGATTGAAGGCTTCCTGCATGTGGCCAGCACGAGGCTGTTTATGTTGTTTCACAAAATATTCCGACCTTCTCATTTGTTTTACTATAAAGGACATTGTGCGCCTGTAGGTTTATTAATGAGGCCCATGTTTATTTTGCCGGCCTCTCAATGTTTCCTAGCTAAACCAGAACACATGGCTGTGTAGTACAGAGCATGATCCCGTCTCACATTTGTGGACAGGACGTGTGAAAAATGACTGTACGTGATGTTTCGTTTTAGATAATGGCACAGATCTGACTGCAGTGCCCTCATCTATTCAGGGCTCAAGAGGCAAACTGAATGTCTAAAATGAGAACATCTCATGAGCTTTGTGTGTGTGTGTGTGTGTGTGTGTGTGTGTGTGTGTGTGTGTGTGTCTATTTCAACCTGTTGTTTTCCTCCCCTCTCTCTCCTCTGTACACATCAAGGGATTTTCACTTTGCTTCCATGTCTGAAAGATGAGACTTTGATACTGGAAAGGACAATGACACAACCAAGTGTCTAAGCTTTATTCATAACAAGGTCTGTTTTTGTACCACACTTAAGGGTGGTGGGACAGAAAGACAGATTCCTTCCAGAATGAATTATGAATGGGCCAGAATGGAATGGACTTGGCCATTTGTGAGGAAAGCCTATTACAAGGTGAGCTGATTGAGGAATGTATAGATTAGATTTGCAAGTCCACTAAGCCGTTCTGACGGTTGCTCCTAAAGCCACTGTCTGGGGATGCAGCAATGAAGCTACTGTCGCCTGTTGCACCATGAGTTCTCTTCTCCAAATCCCCACCCTCTTTCAGCCTAACGCTCCTACCTCATCCAAATTACCCCATCAAACCCACACACAGGCTATATCTCCCTCTCTTTATCTCTTGACTGAAATAGCTCACAATTCCCAGCAAACTCTCAGTGAACTGGAGAAAGTGTCTGGAGATGAAAGCCTTCACACCCACTGCCTACACACAGAGCCGCTTGCAACACCTTCCCGAGACAGCACACATCCCAGACTCCCAACAGCTCCCCCTCTCTCTCAGTATCTTTCTTTCTCTTACAACCAATGCCTAATTCTCTAATGCTATCTCAATGGAGCTAATGCTGCTAATGCTGCTAATGCTGCCTTTCCAGGAACAAGCACCAGACAGTTAGCCTGACTAGGGAAGGGGGCATTACAGGGCTGGAAGCTTCCAACTCCCACTACAGCTCATGCTTGGAAGCCAAGACAGAGGAGCTAGAGAGAGGAACAGCTTACATGCACACACACACATAGAAAAGGAGTGGGGGGAAAACGATGCTGACCGTAATGCAGGCTAATTGCTTCCCATTTACTTGTGCTGAGACGAAAATAGCAGCATCTCCGTAACGAAGGCGCATGGAAATGGCAGTTTGATATGCCGAGTAGCCATTGGCCAGTACTCTCACACTTATGCATACACGCTCGCACACTCACTTCTGCTGCACACATGCTTTCCAGCAGTTGTTAATTGATTGGTGTCAGTCTTTGGAGAGATTTGGGCATTTACACAAGGGCCACAGTTTGCTTTCTTTCACACTAGACTGTTACCTGCAACACATCTGCAGGCTGGGCACCAGTCACCTGACTGAAGCTCCTTGACACAGCTAAGACTTGAGTGAATGACCATTAGAGAAATCTCTACTCTGTGGTAAACAAGCAGTAATTTATAGTTACTGTAATTGTATTGATGTACCATACTACATTCTCATACTCACATCTATTTACAGTCTATTGACATATATGCATTAATTAAAATTATTACATTTTGTATTATTATGTGCAACTGTAACTCAACAAAAAGCAAAATGACAGTAGGAAGTGCACTGTCTTCAGCAATAGAAAAATCCACAAAATGAGTATAAATCAGTACAGAATACACTGACTTTTTTAAAAAGAGAAATTAGAATGAATTGCACAATTAATAGCACAACAAGGTATAAGCTTCTGGGTTCTTTACTATTGTTAAACCCAGCAGGGCACAGGCTCAGAGCTCTGAACCAGCTTAGCATTGCATGACAAAGAGAGAAATAATCACCAACGGAACAAAATTCTGATTTGTCTCATTTGATAAATCAAAGCATCAAATGATCCACCAAAGGCACAATAAACCTGACTAAACTGCCATAATAATAGCATGCCAACCCTCTGCAGTGCAGTACAGTGCATAGCCCAGGTGCTGTTTCTCCTTCTCTCCCCAGCCAGCTTCACCAACGCTGGCTACACTGATCAACTACAGCTGCCTCTACCTCCCGAGCTCCAAGCTCCAAGCCACCAGAGAGAGAGAGGGAGAGAAAGAGAGAAAGCTTGAGAAAGACAGGGAAAAGATGAGCGAGTCATGCTCCCTTGACTTACCAGCACGAGCTGAACACAGCAGAGAAACCAGCAGCACAATCACCAACGTCAGGATCTTCACATTCATTTCGGCTCTCCCCTCTCTCTGTCTCTCCGCCAGTCGCTAGCTGATATACTGTAGTGTGTGTGTGTGTGTGTGTGTGTGTGTGTGTGTGTGTGTGTGTGTATATGTGTGTGTGTGTGTGTGTGTGTGAGTGAGAATGTGTGTGCGTGTTTGTGTGTGTGTAGAAGGGAGGGTGAGGGGGAGTGGGTAAGAGAGAGAGAGAGCGAGAGAGACTGAGAAAGGGAAAGATACTGTTTGCTCCTGTGTGTATGTGAGAGAACGGGCTTGTGGGTGAACGTGGCTGTGTGTGGTGAATGTGTTTGTATATGAGCGCTCCTCTAAGACCCAGGGCAGGTTTCTTTCTTTTGCAGCCCTCCCTGAGAGATGTGTGCGTTCGTTGTTTTTTTCTCCTCTCCTGCTCATAGAATAGTGCCAAGTTCAGTAGAGCTGTGAAGGCGCAGACAGTGTGCTAGTGGCAGGTCCACCGAAGGGGGATGTTTGCCTTGGGTGAGGAGCCTCGCTCGCTCAGTGGGTTTAAGTACCACTGACACTGGGGGTCAGGCAAGGGGTCCTCCCTCCGCCCCCTACCCCCCACACTGGCCAACCATCCCGCTGAAAAACAGAGCAAAGAGTGGGTAGGGGGTTGGGGTGGCAGGAAGATGTGCTGCTCAGGTTTATGGTAATAACCGAACACATGCTCATGTTCAGAAGTCTTTGATCTGCTAAAAGCCTTCATGGCAGAAAACAAAACACTTGAACATGGAAAAAGCACAAATACAAATTCCATAGCATCTTTCACTGTTAATTTCTTCAATACTACCATAGTTTCTTCAGACCTTGGGGAATAATCCATATTCTGAAGCATCTTGCTCTGCTATTTTTGTAGGTATTATAGACCCCATAGTATTGCACACTCTTACCTCATGCTGCATGTGAATGCTTTTTGCAGGTTTTTTTGTTCACTGTCCGTGACACAGGGAGTTGCCCCAGAAGAACTTATCAAACCGGGTGCTTAGATTCCATCTCTTGTTTTGTTTATTTCACCCTTTCTGAGTCATTTGTTTTGCTTTCTCTACAGATTTTCATTCTTCTTGAGAACAAAGAACGGACAAAAATTGCCCAGCCTATACCGAGAAGATGTAAATTGAGTTTTATTTATGTTTATTTCTGTGCCATTCAGCATGGAGGAAAGGTTTTATTTCTCAGGCTGAATTGTGAGATTTATATAATAAAGTTGCAAACAATGTCAGGTTTCCTTATCTGTTTTGAGCACTGGTTGAGTGCATTTGAGTTTAACAACCATGGATTTCAAAGATTTGAAAGCTTTGATGTGCTTTTTTCTTATTTATTTTCTAAACGTTCTCTGTACTATAATTCATTGGAAATGCAACAAAACCATGAAACTGTTTATTCTTCTTAGTAATGTCATCTTTTCATTTATATCGACAGTTTGTGAAAATGCTTTTTGGTACATCTTGTTCCATTGCTTCTAATTTTACTTTTATTGAAAATTGATGTTATCACTTTTTTACAAAAATGATGCCAGAAAAATCACAGAAGCATATGGGGTATCCGCAAGCCCCGTAAGTCAATGCAGATTTTAGTTACTATGTGCTTTACTGCTCTATGAATCAGAACCATTGTAGAAAGTTTGTAAAAATCTATTATCAAATAGATTTATAGAAAAGTTGTATCTTATGCCTCATGACAATTTCATGTGACATTTGAGAAGATGATATTGTCATATGTCATCAAGATTATTGGCAGTACTGGATAAGGATTATACTACATGGGCAATGTAATTATTGCTGCTGATTTACTATCAAACACGATGAAAACAGTCCAGATCTTTTGTGAGGGAAGATGGTGAAGCACTTAAGAGCAATTAAGCACTTGCTGAATGAGCAGAAAGCTATGATGGATGGATTGCATGGATTGCAAAACACAGGGTATCCAAAAGTCACTCGCTTAAACCCTCTGCCTTCTATAACTCTCTAACAAACTGCATAGGCTTTGTTTTTTAGGCCCCCTGCCCCAGGGCAAATATGTCCCCAACACCCTCTTCAGACCTAACAACAGGAGCGCCTTCCATTTTTACATGGGCCACTTGACGCCTTGGCCTCTCATGAAGTAATCTTCTCACCCTGCGACTGACTAAGGTTTAGTTTAAAGGTGCTTATCCTCTCTTGTTCTTTTTTTAGCTGTCAGATAATTTGCCAAAGTACACTAACCAGGTTCCATCTATGGCAGCAATCCACACTACTTTACATCACCACAAATATGCCTGCAATTTTTATGGACTAGAACATTTGAATGGAATTATACGTATAGCCTGCTCTATGCAGTATGGTTAATTAAAATGCCATTATTAATATAATAAAATGGAAGCATCCGCTTGTCTTAATTTGAAGTGTCTTGAAGGGTATAATGGATCATTTTAATAAGATAGATAAGTATACTTATAGACATTAAAATTTGTGGAAATTTTAAACCACATTTGCACCACATTACTTTCAAACAATTTAATGCTATAAAGTTAAGCAAGGCCTTAAACAATGGCCTTTCAGATGGAGATGTGCTTTTTAGTATAATTACCTACATAGTACACTCTCTATTGTGATGAATTTGACTTCGTGTGGCATTTTTCAATAGCTACTTCATCGGAAGAGACATTAGTTATGCTGTAATCATCAAACCAGCACAAGCTGGTTTTAGGAGTATTCATACCTGACACAGGAAGCACTCAGATGTTTACAGGAAGTCTTTCAAATGAAGGAATGCTATGTATGCTGCCTGTCAGCTACCGATGACGCTTCAGATATCCCTGCCGGAGACGCTGTCCAACTGCACCATGATGTGGACATTTATTATTAGTTGCACACATGTGCTCCCCTTTCCCACTTACCTGAACCCAGTGTGGGTCATAACAAACAACTCGAGTCATGTTTATGAGCGATCTCGATCGACAGAGAATGCTCAACAGGTGGTCTTTCGTCCATGTCTAAAAAAAAGGTCTCTTATCTGACAAAATGTTTGCCTCGTTATTTGCTTCCATTCATGATTAATGTCCTTCCTGTTTATTATCCTCTTAATTACAGGCCTCAAACACGGTGCCTGAAACAAACGGAGTCGGATGTTTGTCATTAAAGCTGCCAGAGGATTGAATACTGTATAAAATGTAAATGCTGCAACAGACTGCTCAGTGGAGTGCTTCATGTTGAAATCCATCAACATATTAATTGTTAATTGCATCCCAATTCATAAGCTGGTCATAAGCTTTTTCCTTTTCTAACATTTCAAATAGCATTAAAAAAAATCTTTGAGGATGTTTTCAAAGACTGTTCAGGTGCCACCAGTATTGTCTAAAACAGCTATGCCTAAATGTTTTCCCATCATGTTAAAAAGAAAAAAACATAAATTCTTGTTTTTCTTACAATTTGTCATAATTCATGAAGCAAGTATGATATGAACTTTATGTATATTTGTCCAAAACAACCATATGTCACCCAATGATTTCATGTAAGGTTTTTACGTTTTCTGTGATTCTGTCATTTCTTCTGATTTGCATTGACCTACTGCAGAGCAGGGATTTCCAGCACATTCTTCAAGCTGTCTTGGCCAATTATGCCCAATGACCATTTTCTCTAGTGTTGCGTGACTCTGCAGCAGCTGTCTCCATAATGCAGGTTATCCAGCCCATCGGCCAGAGAGCAGTAAGTGAGGCTAACTTATGGAGGATGACAGTTTAGGGTCGCCGTCATCTGAATGAACCAAAATTGACCCACATGCACTCATTCATTTGTGGACAATGCTGGTGGCTCCAAAAAAGTAACAGTATTTTCCACCTGTACAAGTTCCGGCACTTGATGAGTCCATTCATATTTTACTGAGCGCTGGGTCTTTGTGCATTGATGGTATTACATACATGGATGAATTGATGACCCTGTTGTGCATGTTCAGAGAGCAGTTCCTTTGCTTCTCTTTGTTGTTGGTGGAAGTGTGTGAATGCAGCAAGTCATGCCCACATGTGCTTGTGCCATATTGAGCTCTACCATAGGTGTCTTAAACCAACAAACACAGAACAGCTTTGAATTCTTTGTACAATCAGCCTGTAATCAGGGAAGCAGATCTTTACAGAGCTTTCACAGGTGACACCCTGCCTGCTGGATTGATTGTGTGCCACAGAGGTTGGAAGGAATCCTCTGAAGCCTTGCTCTTCACCCAAGATGTCCTATACTTGTTTGTGAATGGAAGTGGACTGTTGCCAACATTTCACACGCTCTCCTTGACATCTAAATGTCCCTGTCCTTCCACTTGAAGTGCATTCAGTTTTCTGGACATGTTTTCTTTTATTCCCTTGTGCCTTACAAAAAACCAAACAGATTGAAGAAAGGAGATATGTCAATCATCCAAATCATGGAGTTCATTTATTGTAACACCAAGATCAAAGGAAGTCAAAACATATGAAGCATTTGAGGAGAAGTAGCCAAAACGGACAGTCCTTCTTTTTTTCTTGCCGTTACTTCCATGTTGTTGCACTTATCAGACTTTCAATCAATGGCGTGTGGTTTAGAAATGACCTGCTTGATTTGTGAGGATGCTGGCTCTAAATGCTGGGGGCTGCTGAGTGTGAAGTTGTGGCTGGCTGTATCTCTGGCTCTGCAGGGAATTAGAGGGACTGGTGCAACTTGACAGACGAAAGATAAGAAATTTTGTTTTTTTAGGGAAAGGACGGGAACAACAGACAGGCCTGGGGTGTCAGTGAAAAGGTCTTTAAAAATGCCCGTTGCTTTTGCCTCTTTCCTCTAATACCGGCCTTGAGATCGCAAACATATCCTGTTCGAACATCTCAGGGATTTTTCTGCTGTTTACTTGTTCTTCAACCATGCTGATCTTACTGTTGATCAGGACCGTCAGATAACAGACTTTCTGAGTGTCAGGAATGGCATGTTGAGTCTGAAACATGTATAGCACTGGAACATGTCCCAAACTGTCCTGGAGCATTGATTGTAATCTTGGGTTAAAAAATTACAACTACTGAACATTAGCTGAGAAAGTGCAAAGCACAATGTTATATTTTGTATGTTATGTATGTATGTTGTTAAAATGTGTTGATGCTGGTCATCTGTAAATGTTCCCATTGTTGTTGCCAGCAGTTACTGTTCCTAATCATTAGCATTAGTGAAATAAATACTGCTTTCTCCTCTTTACCCTGTCAACCAACATAGGACAATTGCAGCCGTTCTCTTTGCTTTGTTGGAATCAGGCCAGTCAGGCCAAGGTGAACGAAAGCAGGAGTGGGGACATGTCAATAAAAGACAGGCACGTATCAAGTGCTGTCATGGGTTCAGCTTTTGTTAAGGTAGACACCCATTTTTCTCCTTCGTTTGCTGTGGCTGTACCTAACTTGGAGGTGTGCTGATGGAATTGTGTTCTCTCTTCACTACCCTTAAAGTCATTGTCAGTGACTTCACCCCATGTCTCTCTAGAAGTGACATGCAGTTTTAAAAATGGAAGGATGAAACAGAGGTGTTGAAATGGAGTGAATGCCTTCTTTTGGAATCATGTGAATGAGAAATAAGAAGCCTCCATAAAAGCTGTGGTAGAATGGCAGCGTTTTGAACCCAGACTCCTTTGTTTCTTATCTCTGTGAAATTTGCCTTTGATGCGCTGACACCTTCCCTATTATGAATTCTCTTTGCTCTTTCTGGGAAGAATAACATAAACAATTCACATCGTGATGTGTAGGGTTTCCATGGTATGCCAAGTAATAAATGTAATTTATATTGTGTCACATATAAGCCAAAAGCCATAGTTTTTGTAACACTGCCACAGCTGTGTATTGTTTTCAGCTGAAAGGGAAATAGGCAAGAAAAGGTGAGTCCATTAATGACCTAGGGCCCTAAGTGACCACTGCTGAGGCTGGGATATCTGTATCATAAATCGTTTCTTTCTGGTCACGGCAACTCCTGGTTCCCACCTGTTTGGGGGAGTTTGGATTGGGGTCATTTTTCAACATGGGATCAGGGACCCATTAGAAGTTGTTTCATTCTGTGAGCCTAGAAATGGATGGAAAACACCTGAGATGAAATTCCCCGCTTCCTGCCTGTTAAAGATGATAGAGCTATGTGGGGTCACATTCATTGGACCATTCAGAACCTGTTTTTGAACAGCGGAAATGTAATATTGAAAAAATCAGCTAGTCTAAATGTAAGTTTATTTTGTTGATTATTCCCTCTTTGTATATAGTTTGATATATAGGAGATATACTCTATATACCTATATGGTGCATTTGAAAGTTTAATAACAGATTTTATATTTTGAGAGATTGTAAAGCAAAGTTTGGGATAGAAATCAAAAGAGGAAAAGGAGAGTGGGGGGTGGTAAAGCCAGTGAAGGATGTGTTACCCTTTGTTTGTATTCGGCATGTTGATAAATGGACTTCTCTGGCAGACACAAATCCTCCCATACAGTGCCACTGGCCTCTATCTGGAACGTAGCAGCTACACTTTTGATGGGAGGAACTGTAGTTCACTGCTGTTATATCTAAAACTCATAACATTAGAACCTCAGAATTGTGTAAAATCAATAGCATTTTTCTTGTGTATTGTTTAATCTTTTGGTTAAGGCATTTTTCATTTTTCACATTTGGAGCATCACTCAGGAAAAGATACAAATAAAACACTTAATTTGCAGGGCACAAATCTTACAAGATGAATAAGAAATTGACTTTGACTCAAGAGGCACTTTCCCCTGCAGTACTAAGAAGCATTTGGGCTATTACAGGATACTTTAGTTAACCCAGCTGACTTTGCAATCAATTCTTTTCTTGCATGAGAGTCTTTTTGAGCAGCCTTGTAGCTGCAAGCTAAAGTATTTGATTAGATATTTCTGTCATGTTGTATGAAATAAAATATACATAATTTATTATTATCATGTTTTAGTTTTAATTAAATTTCTGATGAATAGGTATAAATCACTGGACAAACATTGTTTTATTGGCACTAATAATGTACTAATACTTTGCTAATACTCTAAATTAGTAGGCCTTGGCAGACATCTTGGTTGTATACACTTAGCATTGTATACAGTTAATGTAATTAATGATTCATTTGATGAAACAAGCACATGGGAGTTCAGTGCTGTTGAATGGTCGTAGTGGAAATATCTATATCAGTCCTGGTCAAAAGTTTGGATGCATGTTTTAATGTTTAGTGCAAGAACCAAGAGTATGCAAAACTACATTTAAAAATAGAGGGGCTACTATAAATCTCAAGCGTAAGCTATTGGTGTGGTGTACTAGATGATACTGCTGACAGACACGCAACAGCCTTGGGGTGGAATTCTTCTCTGAGCAAACACACCATGCTGCACCAGAAGTCTTTGGGCAAAACATTTAATGCTATGTTCAACTACATCCGTAACATGATTAAACTATACTGTACTATAGAGCATCTACCAAATGCATAAAAATACATACAGCCATGTTAAAAAATGTAAAATTTATGATGTATGTATATATATGATGTATATGTTGTTTTATAATATATTTGAACAAGCACATTTTTGTGCCTACAGATAAAGGTAATTAAACTACCAAAAATATAATTTGTATTCATTTTCATGATTTAAATAAACAAAAACAAATCAGACACATAGTAAAAGTAAGGACACCCTTTAATTTATCACGCCTTAAAATCCATACAATTAGAACCAGATGTTCCAGATTATGTGCCTTTGATTAGAACCTCCTGCAGGTGGAACTTCTCTTATTTTAACCTGATCTTGGGTCTGGTGTTCTTTTTAGCTGCTGTGGTATGAGGTGTCATTATGTGAAAATGTAAAGATCAAAGTAAAATCTCTAAAAATAGGTTGTAGTGCCTTTAAGTCTGACAAAGGACTTTTAACGTTTTTTTTTTTTTAAATAGATAAATAATTTAATTGTAAGGAACATTTTCATCATGGGATCAACAGGTAACTCATGCAACTGTTGGTGTGAAAATTTATACAACTACTATCAGAAAGCTTGGGATGAATATCAGAAAAATGACTACAGTCTGAATACCATGCTTGCAAAGATCATGCCTTTTCTAATAATGTAGATAGAGTTGTTTGTCTGCAGTAACATTACACTTGTGACATAGACCAAAGATTTTAGGAGAAGAACTTGCTTTTACTAGGCAGCCTATAGACATTGTTTCACCTAAGAATTCTTCATTCAAAATGTGCTTGAAAATAATATGAGGCTGACTGTCAAAGTTTAATCAGAGGTGGAACTTTCAACAGGATAATGATCCTATTAACAGTAGCAAATCCTTCAAAGAATGGCTAAAAAAGAATATTTTTAAAATCAAATTTAAAAGGTTGTGTGAAAACTCTCAAACATATTAAATTCAAATTTCAAAAATGTCACCAAGCTAATGTCAGAGAATGAAATAAAGTATGTTATTTCTGGCAAAGGGGGCTGTGCTTGCTTGCTTGTTCTGCAAAGAAAAATAATACCACATTGATATTTTAAAAAGTTAAATAAATTACTGAAAGTCCTAAAAGTGGATAAAGTGGATTTTTCCTTTCTTCTTTTCCTAAATGTGATTTTTTTTCTTTTAACATTTAAGGCAACCTTGGGTTTATGAAAGGTGCTACAGTCAAACCCCATTAGCTCGCTAGCAAAGCCTGATTTATGGATGCGTATTGTGGTTCAAACAAAGGAGTTGCCTGTGGACCTCAGAAACATTTGTTAATGCCCATAAAGTTGGAAAATATTACAAGACCATCTCTAAAGAGTTTGGACTTAACGGTCTGTCAGATTGTGTACAAATGGAGAAAAATTCAAGGCTGTTGTTACCCTACCCAAAAGTTGTCTACCGTCAGAGAGAAAGGTGAATACAAGGCATAGTGTATACAGTAATAGTGCTAGAGTCTACAAAGGAGCTCACTAAACTTCTAAAGGCCTGTCTCATGTTGGCTAATGTTAATGTTTATGACAAATGTCTATCACAAATAAAACACTGAACAACACTGCTGTGCCAGACAGGGCTGAAAGGGAAAAAATCTCCAAAAATGCCCATGATTTTGGCTTTAATGAAAAGTGTTTCATTTGGAGAAAGAAAAACAATGCAATCCAGTATAATAACGTTATCCCATCTGTGAAACATGGTGGTGGGAGTGCTTTGTTTTGGGCATCTGGGCCTGTATGGCTTGTCATCATTGATGGAACAATGAATTCTGAACTATAACAGAGAATTTCAAAGGAAAATGTGAAGACATCTATCTGAGAACTGAATTTCCAGAGACAGTGGATCATGCAACAAGACAACAATCCTAAACAAACAAGTGATTCTGCTAAAGAATGGCTAAAGGAGAATAAAGTGAATGTTATGGAATGGCCAAAGTGAGACTATTTATCTTAATTCAATTGGAATGTTGTGGAAAAATAAAAATTGAGCAGTTCATGCAAGGAAACCAGCATCCAAGAGTTGAAGCTGTTTTGTATAAAGAAACAGGTTAAAATTTCACCAATTTGTTGTGTAGGATTGATGAACAGTTACTGCAAACATAAGCTGCAGTTATTGTTGCACAATTGGATCTCATCACATTCTGAAAGAACAGGTTAATTTACTTTTGCCACACATATATATTTTATTGTATTTTTACTTCAGCATAAACATGGTTAAAATACTAATTTGTGTGTGTGGGTGAGCGGGTGTGCATGTGTGTGTGTGTGTGTGTGTGTGGGTGTGCGTGTGTGCATGTGAGTGTGTGTGTGGGTGTGTGTGTGTGTGTGTGTAGCAATTTCTACTGTCCACTGATTCCTGTGCCTCAAGCTTCATGTGGGTTCTGTCTCATTACACCTGCGCTAAGGCAACAAATACTCTCTTAGCTCAGCAAATCTCTCAATGGAAGAGTCACATGGTCTCTCTGACTGTGAGTTCCAGCCTCTGCACATGGCCAACTGGCACATACCAAATACCTGCTCAGTCTAGGCTAATCAGAAAGTCTGCGCCTGATGTCTTTACCAGATGAGTTGCCCAGGTGATGCACATACGAAAAGTCCTCATGAGAATTAAAGGCTGAATTGTAGTGCAGTGTGAGTGACTCATCATTTCTATTGGTCCCTCATGGACAGGTTGTTGTGTTAGGCAGTAGCTGTGTTGTTTACGGTCCTTGTGTCCAAGTGCACTTCCTCAAGCCCTATAGACAGTTTGACTTTGGCCTCAGGCCTGCTCGAGGCATGGTGGGTCTGGATGACAGCTCTGAGTTCCTGATAGCAAAGGCTGACCCACAAGAGGCTGTTGCAGGGGGAGAGAGATGATGACGCTTTTGCCTACAGACTTGCTTCTGTGCTAACCAGGGCAACAGCTGTGGGTGCTGGAAAGAAGTACCGGGTGCGAGGGACTGTGGAACAGTAGTGCATTCCCCACTCTGATCATCACCTCAAGCGCTGCCAAAACAGTCCTAGCCAGCAGGCTTGGAGTGCATCCTCCTCTCTAGCATTTTCACGGACGAGCTGCCACTCAGCTCTTACTGATTAGCCAGGCACTAAAACCACTTTTTACTGTGGGAGGTGGGTGCTCTCACTGCGATAAGAGTGGAATGAGCTACGTATCTAAGTGACTGTAATACTAGGTGCTGATGTCTAGTATTTACAGATGGAAGGAAAGAAAAATACCCCAGACAACTAGCTTCTTTTAAGACTAGAATTTTATTAGTTTAGATCTTAGAAAGTTATGGCCTGGAAAAGTCTCATTGATAGCTACTTATCATGGCATTTGAAATATCCACTCAAAACCTGAAGTAAATTCTCTATGGGTTTTGCTTGGTAAATAGATAATATAGTGACTTAAACAATATTATTTTTGGACAGTTATAGACAAGAGTAACATGATTACCACAATGAAAGTCATTATATACACATTTCCAAAGTTTTTCTAGATATTCCAATATTTATTGAACATGCAATTACATATTAACAGATTTCCCATCTTTATTTATGGTGCTATCTAAACTGGTGTGGACGTTGCATGCCAGGGAAAGTAACACTGCATGAATACAATCTGATCTGTTGTTTTTTGTTGTCAGTTTATGGAAGAAAATCAATATTTACATTAACATTTATGTAGTATAGTCTAAAATCAAGCAATCATGGTTTTCACTCTGCCTCCCATATTCATTTCCATTTGTTTTTGCATGAGCATGGGTATTTGTGTATTGATTCTAGCAAGGAAAGAGAATATGTTTCTGCTCCCACAGCTTCCCTCCTCTGGCCCAAGACTTCAGTAGACAAATAGAATGAACATAAGGGAAGATGCAGAAGGTGTCATGAAGGAGCATCAACACTATTACTCACAGGAAACACTCTGTGATATACTCTGTTGTGTTTCACAAAACCTCTACTTTTCCCTCTGCTGAATATCTGTGCTTGTACAGATTTAAGCACTTCTGATTGGAGGAAATGTTTCTTATACACAAACCACATGATCATATTTGTTCTGTTTTGTTGGTCTGTTCTGTGGCAATATACAGTGGGGTGGAAAAGTGTTTGCCCTTTTCCTGATTTCTTATTTTTTCATGTTTGTCACACTTAAATGTTTCAGATCATCAAACAAATTTAAATATTAGTCAAAGACAACACAAGTAAACACAAAATGCATTTTTAAGTTAATGACTTTATTATTAAGGGAGAAAAACTCTACATGGTCCTGTGTGAGAAAATGATTGCCCCCCATTAAAACATAACTTAACAGTGGTTCATCACACCAGAGTTCAATATCTCTAGCCACACCCAGGCCTGATTACTGCCACACCTGTTCTCAATCAGGAAATCAGGTGGCCTAACCAGTTATTAGGGAGCAATCACTTTGTGACACAGGGCCATGTAGGTTTATATATTTTTTCACCCTTAATAATAAAACCCTTCACTTAAATACGCATTTTGTTTACTTGTGTTGTCTATAATATTGTTTACTAATATTTAAATTTGGTTTATGATATGAAACATTCAAGTGTGACAAACATGAAAAAAATCACTTTTTCACACCACTGTATTCTCAGTTTTTGGGCCATTTGCTGCAAAACATGTCATTAACTTGATCCTGATGTGCTACCAGTTTAATCCCTTCGGTGCATTTATCAAAAAACGTCCTCCTATTTGTCCATAAGGGTGCTTGCATCAACACTGTTATTGATGCAGGCAGAGGGAAAATTGCTGGCAGTTGTTTGTTGCCATGGTTCCTCACAAAGTTAAGCTCTGTCATCAATGGCTTTATGAGAATTCAGAACGGATCCATTTTCCTCCTTTGCTTTGGAGTATAATATTACCGGGTGGTACAGTGATGAGAAGGGATGAACACTTTAAACTGTCACTATCTTGACATATTGCAGAATTGTAGCTGATAAATACAATCTAAATTAAAGCTGAAGTTCAGCTAAATATAATATGAATGAGGACAAAGAACATAGATATTAGATGTATAATTTTTAGACATTTATATTATACGGCTTTTGATGTTATTTCAGCTACCATTCTGTCAAAGTTATTTTCACAAGTGGAAACTTAAATTATATGTTTACCAAATGTATGTCTGGCAAATGTCTGCGAATATGCATTTCAACTGTAGTTTTCCATCCAATTTGGGTTTAGAAGTGGTCAATTTGTGCCATAGCCAAAAACCTGGGGTCACCACAAGTTATGTGGCCACCTGTGTTGTCCGCTCTGCTTTTTGATTATTTCTGTGGAATAATTAGCTCAAGCTTTCATTGTTCTTCTGTTGAGAGAAGCTGCCCTTAGTTGCCAAAATAGATACCGTATGCAGCCGCGAGAGAAAAAAAAATTGCACTGGCCATCTGTGTGCTATTTAGATTGATCCCCAGCCATGGCTGCTTAATTCAAAAACTGTCAGGGAGTGTCATTAGGTACGGCCATTTTCGAGCTTCAGATTTCATTAGCCACAGGAAGGCCCATATTACCCTTAGGATTAATGTCAAGTCTCCCAATGCAGCTATGGAGCAGTGGACTGCTTTGGTGCAACTCTGCTGACCCCCTTGTTTAACTACAGCCCAACTCATTTAAGATTATGTAGGCCAAGGGGAGCCCTTAAATAGCTAAAGAATTATGGGCATTCGGCCCCTAAAGACCCATTCCCTAACATGCCAAAGGAAAAAACACTGTCACCTACTGTCTAGTAAAATATCTATATTTCATCCTCACTGGAGGAGAAACCTCATGGTCACGTCTCCTGCATCTGCTGCTTGGTTCTTGGTTGTATTTTCAATCTTTAATCAGCACCAGTTCATCCTGGGTGGTGTAAACAAAGCCATGGAGGTGACATCTCATTGTCTGTCTTTCTCGCTCTCTTGCTTTGCTCTCTGAGCTATTTGGTGCTATCAGAAGGAAGAAGGGGAGCACTGAGTCATGGCCACAGCAGAGCCACTAAGCATGATAGCTCAGTGAGGGTGAGAGGAATCATCCTTCTTCCTGTTTTAATTAGGAAGAGCAGATCCTCGACAGGCAATCATGTCATCAGCTTCCTTCCCTGCGTTGATTATAGAGAGGGAGAACTGCGTCACTGCTGCTGCGGGGCATTTTGGAACTTCTCAACTGGTCTAGTTATTTCCATTTTGTCTTGAAGGGTGCTTCACAAGACACACAATAACATACATTCAGCTGAGCATGATACAGCCAAACACCCCCTTTAACAACTGGCCCAGATTTACCATATTGAACATCTCACTACTGAGTTCAGCTTCAGCAAGCTTGCATTTCCAGAGGCCTGCAAATGAGAGTCTTGTGTTTGGAATTGCATCACCAGCCATTTATTAAGTTCTCAATGGTTGCAAGCCTGTTAGAACCTCTGTATGGATTACAACATGTGCAAGTGGTTCAAATTTTTTAACCTCAAATTAGAAAACCATGGTTATGAGGTTGGTCTTGATGTCGTAAGACGTGCTTTATTACTCAGGTGTAGGGTTAAGGCCACATCTGCGGTGATCTGCACTGGTGCTTTTAGACCTTACCTTGTGTTCTGCTCAGTGTGAGTATACTTTAACTAAATATAGTGGAGGAAGTAATTATTTGACCCCTCCTTGATATTGTAAGTTTGTCCACTTGAAATGAACAGTCTATTTTTTAAATGGTAGATTTATTGTAACAGTAAGAGATAAAATATAAAACAAAATCCATAAAATCACATTATATAAAATGTATAAATTGATTTGCAATCAATATTTAATCCCCTAGCTAAACAACACTTAGTATTTGGTGGCAAAACCATTGTTGGCAGCACAGAGGTCAGATATTTCTTGTAGTTGATGACCAGGTTTGCGCACATAGCAAGAGAAATATTGGGTCCCTCCTCTTTGCAGATCAGCTCTAAATCATTAAGGTTTTGAGGCTGTAGCTTGGCAAATCAAAGCTTCAGCTCCTTCCATATGTTTTCTTTGGGATTAGGGTCTGATGACTGGCTAGACCACTCTATGACCTTAATGAGCTTCTTCTTGAGCTGCTCCTTTGTTGCCTTGGCTTTTTGCTTTTGGTCATTGTCATGCTGGATGTCCCATCCACTACCCATTTTCAGTGTCCTGGCAGAGGGAAGGAGGTTGTATGTGGCCCTATCCATCCTCCCGTCAATAGGGTGAAGTTGTCCTGTGCCCTCCAACGCATAATGTTTCCACCTCCCTGGTGAAGAGGTTGGTGTCTGATTGATAGATTGAGTCTGTGAACAGGTGTTTTTTATATGGGTGACTAGTTGAAACAGGTGTCTTTAATGTGGTTGATGAGTTCAAATTAAGAGAATCTAATTGGGCGAGTCAGAACTCTTACTGGTTGGTAGGGGATCAAATACTTATTTCACTCAATGAAATGCAAACAAATTCATATATTTTATGTAATGTGATTTTCTGGATTTTCTTTTTGATATTCTATCTCTCACTGTTAAAATAAACCTACCATTAAAGTTATAGACTGTTAATATCTTTGTCAATAGGCAAATTTACAGAATCAGTAAAGGGTCAAATAATTATTTCCTCCATTGTATGTGCTTAATGATGCTTTTAGGTAGATGGGCCTTTTTAAACTTTTGATTTAATCTTCTTTGTTTTATAAAATATATATGCCTGATTTTGAGTGACTGTAAGAAACCTGGCACAGAGTCAATTTTTGCAATTAACACTTTTAATGCCCTCCTAGGTTTACACAGTGGGCTCCGAAGTAAGCACATAATCCTTGAAGGAAATCAGTGTCTAAATCCTTTTAAAGACACTGTATCTCGGCTTCTTCTAAAGTTGCTCACTGAACATATATCTGGGTATAATGAAACTTTTAGACATATATACACTGTTGTCAAATTATATACTGCTTGTCATGACTATACACAGTTTAGGCATTTTTATCTCAAACAGTATGCTTGGAAAACCTTAATATATATATATATGCCTGAGGGTTAAAGGCATGTTTTTCAGATATGATGATGAATACACTTAACTGTGAACAGCTTATTGAGTTTCCACCAGGAAACCTCCCTTGTGCATTGCTGAAAGCAGTGCTGTAGGCAGTCACTGTGGAGACTTCAATTACTGGCAAGTCCCAGTCGACTGATTTCTAACTGTGGCCGGCAAATTAGAAAAGAGTGAGGGAGAGAAAGGGAGTGTGTGCATGTTTAGGGAAGATCATTTGGAGAAGCCCAGTCTGAAGTTTGGTTGCAGTGCAAAAGAGAAGAAACTTAAGAGGACAAAACCTCAAGCAGAGTTTAACAAGTTCAGCCCTTTTTGGCAGAGTGAAAGAGAGACAATTCTTTTTTCTCACTTTGGACACAAGCCAGCCTATGGCTCCCTAACATTCTGTACCATAATCCACCCAGTGACTGATTTATAACAGGCATTAAAGTGTTGACTAAACTTCCTGAACTGTATCTACAATGAGTAAAGAAATACTCCTGAACACAGAAAAATGATTTGCACATGCAGAACTTTGGGTTTGGAGGTAACTGTGTGAGCTGGTACCTGAATTAAGGAGAATTCACAGCAGTAGAAGGTCATTAAAGCTCTATAGTAGTGTTGTACGTGCAGAATTGTGCTGTGAATGGTATTCAGCCAACAATGGGGCTGCTTAAGATAAGATTTGGCCCTTCAAATTCTGCACACTGCCATTTAGACACGTACAAGCCAGAGCTGCATTACAAAGAAAGGAAAAGAAAGAAAGAAAGAAAGAAAGAAAGAAAGAAAGAAAGAAAGAAAGAAAGAAAGAAAGAAAGAAAGAAAGAAAAAGAAAGAAGGAAAGAAAGAAAGGATTAGTGGATTTTAATGTGATTACTGAATATGACCACCGCATAGCTCAGGGCCTCATACCCTGATTCATGACTGGTGCTTTAGCCATTGCATTTCCTTGTCATAAAAATTATTTTAAAAGGTCGAGGGCAGTGTCAGTAATAGAGCTACAGGGTATCAGGAAAATCTGTGAAGAGAAAATATTATTCAGTATTGCAATGAAGATATGACTCCATAGTTTTCCACACAACCCATGCTACATTAGGGCCTTGGGGGTGCAAGGGGGGTGGGGGATGGGGTGGAGTTGGGGGGTGTGTAGTTCCACCGTCTGCCAGCGTTTGGACCCCAACTCTTCACACACCCCCAAATTTTAATACAATATAGACATACACGCACAACACTTCTCACACATATACACACATTCATTTCTCATGAACAGGGATGCAGTGGGGGCTGGGCGTCCTCCTGTATCTCCCTGTCTCTGGTCCTGTTTGGACGGCATGGGGGGGTGCCCAGATGGGAACACCACGGGGGAATGCCAGGGGATCTACCCAGTGTGGGTGGGCTTCTCTCTTGGTTGGAGGACTGGGGGGGGGCCCTGGCCTTGTTGTGTATTGATGGGGCCACTGTTAGTGGACCAAATTTCTTCTGGGGCTCTCTGGGCCCTCTCTGGTTGAATTGTTTGGGGGTCATTGTCCCCTCTGTTTTTTTTTACACTTTACAAGTTGCGGATTGCACTGAATGACTTGAATTTGGTTGAGTAGTTGAGTTCTGTGTGGCCTTCACAATGTTTCATCTGTTATCAGTGGTAATGCAAACTAGCTGGTCTTCTCACAAATGCCAGCTGGTCAAAGCCTCACAGAGTCCATCCGCTATGTTTTCTCTGGGGTGTTCTCCAAGGACGTACACTGTCTGTAGACATCGCGTTCTTTATCCTAGAAGTGTACAGTGAGGCTGATGTAGGGTTCTGTGTTTGACTGGACCAATGATCTATGGTACAGGCATAGTACTCAAGTTGACCCAGCTCTGATTCTACCACTTCGTTAATGTGTCATTTTAGAATGACGACTAGGGAACAAAAATTGCATAATTCAATCTGGTATCTTTGGGTCTAAGTTGTTTATTATATTTAATAAACCATCTTTTTTCACTGTGTTTATGGGCATCATGTCCTTAGTGAAATAAGGAGCAATAGCCTCTGATATTTCTCTGTGGCATTTGGATGTTTCTTCATGGGGATTACCACCTGCAAATGTGATGGTTGCAGTTTGTGTAGTCCTTTATGATTGTATTGCAGGTGGTAATGGAGGTTGGTTGTGTTTTCTTTGGAAGTTGCCATGACTGGCATATTCTGCACAGTCCCATTTTTTTCAAACATGTCATTCCTCCTGAACTGATGGAGATTAATCTGAAGGTAGTTGATGATAGGTTGTGTAAGGTTCGCACGCCGCCATGTTCCCGCAATGCCTTGCGAGGCTACGCCAGGCATGGGGCGGCAGAACCCGGCTGTACGACGTCACAGACGTCCTCTCAGAGCAGATGGCAAGGGAGCTGCAGTAACCACCGCTGACCGGGGGGG
>JBBIGC010000033.1:1693213-1719277 GCA_037576955.1 Lepidarchus adonis
AACAGAGGAAGAACAATGATTTCAAGCATCACCCTCCTTTTAAAGCATCCAGTCTGCTATTCTAACTCAATCAGCATTACAGAATAATCTCCAGCCTTGTGCTTGTCAACAATCTCACCTGTGTTAACGAGAAGATTAATGAAATGACATCAGCAGGTCCTTTTGTGACAGGGCTAAATTGCTTTTTGCATTAAGGTCATTTTCATGGCAAAGAAGGACTTTGCAATTCATCTCTCTTCATATAATTCTAGAGTATATGCAAATTACCATCATAAAAACTGAAGCAGCAAACTTTGTGAAAACCAATATTTGTGTAATTTTCAAAACATTTTACCATGGATGTAGTGTTAGTTCATGCCATGTTCTTAAAACTTTTTATATATTTTGATATTGGCAAACAATGTGCTAGATCTCATCAAATAGGTGCTGTTCCCAAACAGCCCTGTGCTAAAGTGAAGGTGAATCATTAGAAGTCATAATTGTCTTTGGCAGTGTCGCATCATGCTCACGCTTTTGAGAATATCTAAACAATCTTTTCAAAGCTTCCAGCATAAATGGTTATTTCTACTGCACCCTTATTCCGAAATTGTGTTATCATGCTTTTGTGAAACTGATTCACAGTTTGTTTTTTATAATACCTTTATCTGTGGTTGCACAAGAGTATATGAACATGACTAGGTTTGTGGTAACAGTGCAGTATTTTCCTGGAGGACAATTTGTCAAAAAGTGCCTGTAGGCCAGAGCTGAATTACACTGGCTGTTTTAAATGTCAATCCCCATGTGAAATTACATTTCTAATTTATATTTGCTTTTTTCCAGATTGTTTTTTTCTGTGTGTATTTGAAACAAGCTTAAAGCTAGCTGCTAAGCTTTGGGGCTTCTGGTTTATTTCTTTTGATACCTTCTTTCAGGCAGACAGTGTTGATTGACAGGGCAGCTCCCTGCCCCTACTCATACAGGGTTCAGTGCGGATGTCTGGTTAATGAGGTCGACTTCGAGGATTATAATCAGAGGGGGGATATTACTGCCCATATGTGTCAGGCCAGATGAGCAAACCTCCCAGGGTGACTGTGTCCACCAAACCCTTTCTGCACTCCGATGCCTCTTATTTACCATAGAACAACATGGATCCATGTCACTGCTTCCCTAGGGTGGCTTTAAAAATCCCACTCTATTGACAGATAAGTTATGTACAAGGGTGTATTTATGTTTGTAAGGCCCTGGGGACTTCATATCACCATGTCTTTGTTTTCAGTGCTACATTTGATTCTAACAAGCCCATAAAAATCATTAAAATTAACTGAATCATTATTTTGGGTTGAGTAGAGGAAGGCTGGAAAAGCACAATTCATTATGTTCTCCCTGCATGTTATTAGTTGCCATGATTTATCACTCTGCTGCTTTTTCTCTGGGTGTGCTCACCTATCCCTCACTAGTGGCTGCCTCTGAACAGGAAAAACAGAGGCGAAAGATGAGAGATGGAAAGAAAAACAACAAAAAAGTTTGGTGGGCCCTGAGGAGCAATGCGGCATATGGAAGCTATCACAGGGCTACGCTCCCATCTGTGTCCTCAGCCGCAGCTCACTGGCATCCCCAAAGCACCATGTAGGATGGGAATAATCCACAGAAGAGGACCCATAGTATTGCAATAAGAAATCGAAATTCTTTTGGGACTCAGAGTTATCTAGGGAGGGGGCAGGGAAGAGAAGGGATGGAGGCAGTTTGAAAGGGAAATGCAGATGTTTGGTGATGTTTGCAGAAAGCAGGTGCTTAAGCATTGTGGGTTGCTAGGAGATTCTTACATTTCCCACTGGCCAGATAATTCACAACAGTAATACATAGCTGTTTCCTTCTTTTTGTGAAGCTAGTGCTATTGCTATGAAATGCTATGCCAAACATTTTTATTACCCTGAACATTTTGCCAGAAAGGTGAGTTTAATTAGTCTCTGTTTGGTTTGTGCATAGAGTGTTCCAGGTCAATCAGTTGGCAAATGTATTAGGCAAAAAGTAAAATGAGAACTCTCATCAAGTAAATTGACCTCCACATCTATTTCTTATGTTTATACAGGTAAATTACTCCAAAGGGATGAATTAAAAGAACATGAGCAGAACCAGGACAGCAAGCATGAAAGAAATGTTTATTGATTTGGGATAAAAATTAAATTTTTTACAATTTACTTTTTCTTTGTGTTTTGTTCTGCACCTGTATTTACAATGTACATATTTACAGTATCTCACAAAATTGAGTAAAACCCTCTTTTGTAAATATTTTATTATATATTTTTTTGGGACAACACTGAAGATATGACACTTTGCTACATTGTAAAGTAGTCAGTGTACAGCTTGTATAAAAGTGTAAATTTTCTGTCCCCTCAAAATAACACAACACACAGCCATTCATTTCTAAATTGCTGGCAACAAAAGTGAGTACACCTCTAAGTGAGTATTCCAACATGATGACGATTCCAAACACACTTTCAAGATGACCACTGCCTTATTAAAGAAACTGAAGGTAAGGTAAACCCTACTGAGCATCTGTGGGGCATACTCAAATAGAAGGTAGAGGAGTACAAGGTCTCTAACATCCACCAGTTCTATAATGTCATCATGGAGGAGTAGAATAGGATTCCAGTGGCAACATGTGAAGCTCTAGTGAACTCCATTCCCAAGAGAGTTAAGGCAGTGCTGGAAAATAAAGGTGACCACACAAAATATTGGGCACAATTTGGATATTTTCACTTTTGTTGCCAGCGGTTTAGACATTAATGGCTGTGTGGAATTATTTTGAGGGAACATCAATTTTTTCACTACTTTACATTGTATCAAAGTGTCATATCTTCAGTGTTGTCCCGTGAAGAAATGTGAGGGGTGTACTCACTTTTGTGAGATACCGTACATGCTGTCAAAACTCTCCTATACCTGTCTAATCAAATGTTACATTAATTTTGTTATTTTAAAAAAAAAAAACAGCTGAATGGTGTTATCAAATTTTCTCATCTTCCCCAAAAACCGCACTAACTAGAACACTGCAATATTTTTTCTTTTTTGGCAGTTAAATATTTATTGTGAGTGAGTCAATTTTTCATGACCCCATTTCAGTGGAGCCTGGATGGCACACTGTATGCTGTATCAATCTAGCAGTGACTAGCCCTTAACATCCTTTCAACCACTCCCTGGCGGCTGTCTGACACACATGTACCCCTCCTGAAAAGTTACAGAGAATGAACCCTGTCCTGTCTCCTAAATCCCCTCTGTAATTTACTGCATTTGCAGTTTCTCTGGAACCAATGACCATAGCAGACAAGTTGAAATGTCCAGTCCCAGCTGGACTGCTTTTCCATGTGCAAAGACATTACAATAACCTTTGCTGTCTTATAATGTTCTGTGTTAACATTATCGCTGGGAATTCAAGCTAGGGTGTAATATTAGGCAGTTAGTGAAAGTACTAAGACATACAGTATTTGCATTGCCAGATCGTTTTAGTCAGTGAATGAAATTTAAGTTTGACTTTCTAGTTTGAAATTTTTTTAGGACAAAAGTGTGTGTGTATGCGTGTGCATGTGCGTGTGCCTGTGTGCGTGTGTGTGTGTTTGTGTGTGTGTGTGTGTGTGTGTGTGTGTGTGTGTGTGTGTGCACAACATCAGCTTCTGAATCTCCCCTATGGCTAAAATGCTTGGGCCTCCAGACTTAACACCTTTCAGCCCTACACACACCTGTGACTGATTAGGACATGCGTGAGTACCCAATGAGGCATGTCTTCTTTCATGAAGTAATTCATCCAATTTCAGGTTTGCTGGGTCTTGACCCATGTTCTTATTCCAGGTGCTATATACAGTGGGGCAAAAAAGGATTTGGCAGCCACAGATTCTGCAAGTTGTCACACTTGTAATGTTCACTTCAACTGTAAGAGACAGGATGTAAAAAATCCAGGAAATCAAACTGTATGATTTTTTAAAAAGAATTTATTTGTATAATGGTGCAGAAAATATTTGGTCAATAACAAAAGTTCTGGCTAGGCCACTCCAGGACCTTGTAATGCTTTTTACGTAGCCACTCCTTCATTGCCCGGACAGTGTGTTTGGGATCATTGTCATGCTGGAAGATCCAACCATGTTTTATCTTCAATGCTCTCACTGATGGAAGGAAGTTTTTGCCCTTAATATGGACGTCCTTAATATATCGTCCTGTCCCCTTTGCAGAAAAGCAGCCCCAAAAGAATAATGTTTCCACCCCCATGCTTCACAGTGCGTATGGTGTTCTTGGGATGAAACTCAGCATTCTTCCCCCTCCAAACACAGTGAGTTCCGTATATATATTAGTTCCATTTTGGTCTCATCTGACCACATGACATCCAGATGGTCTCTGACAAACATTAGATGGGTTTGGACATGTGCTGGCTTAAGCAGGAGGAACTTTCGAGTGCTGCAGGATTTTAATCCTTGACAACATATTGTGTTACTAATAGTAACCTATGTTACTGTGGTCCCAGCTGTCTTCAGGTCATTGACCAACCCCCACCCCCGGCGTGTAGTTCTGGGCAGTTTCCTCACCGTCCTCAAGATCATTTGTACCCCACGAGGTGAGATCTTGCATGAAACCCCAGGTCGAGGGAGATTGTCAGTGATGTATTTATTTATTCCTTTTTCTAATAATTGCTTCAACAGTTGATCTCCTCTCACAAATAAATTCCTTAAAATTATGCAATGTGTTTTCCTGGATTTTTTTACATTCTGACTCTCACAGTTTAAGTGAACATATGATGAACATTACAGACTCTCTCCTCTTTTTAAGTGGGACAACTTGCAGAATCTGTGGCTGCCAAATACTTTTTTGCGCCACTGTAGTTTTCCTCCTTTTCCTTATCGTTATATAGTTATGTAGTTCACCCCCAGTGTGTGTTTGTGTATCTACACTATCATACAGAAGTTTGGAATCACTTGCATGTGGTTATTCTGTATACAATAATAAACTATAAATTAAAAAAAAATGTAAATTTAATTGTAATAATCTACGCTAATATATAAATATATAAATTTGAACTTCTTAACATTCTTCAACATTTCTTTTGGTACATCAATATTTATCCAAAATGAAGGGGATCTGACAATTATGCAAAAAAGCATAAGGTTTTAGTCCGGACATTAACAGTTTATCTATGTCTATATAACAGTCATAGTCACGTCATGAAGCAGAAATTGTCTGTAAATCAGGGTTTTACATTTTCAAAGAATTCTTATGACATTTTTTATATTATTTGTGTGTGTTTGACAGTGTCATTTTGTGTCCCACACTCCTGATGAGCACACAATCAAGGCAAGTTTTTTATATACATACAGGTTTTCATACACACAGGCAAAGCTACAAAGTACCCATCTACCTTGTTCTAGATAAGAGCATCAAATTTTGTAAATGCAATGCGCATTATATAAATAACAAGCGGGAAACAATGCTAAGAACTAAACTATTTTATGATCACCAGCAATGCTATTGGATAGATTTAATTTGATACACAACTCAATAATAGCAGTTGTCAATGGTATGGTGGTGTTTAATAATGAAATTGAATTAAAACATATATTACAAGTATTACATACCTTTTAATTTTACCCTATTACCATTTTTTAAGACATTGCTGATCTAGCTTAGCATTGAACTTGCTCTTAGCAATTTTTAATGTTGAGCTCTGTATTCATCTGCAAACAAATTTTTTAATGTGCATGGAAACACCAATTTCACACTTTTGAGCTGTGATTCCAAACTTGTGAACTTTCCAGAGAGAATGTGAGGCTAAGGTTGAGCTGAGGCTTGTCAGGACAGACTAATGTGACTTGTAGCATGGAGGCCAATGATAGCAGATCACCTTGATCTAGCAAATGTCTTTTTTGTTGTTGTGGAAGCTTAGCCTCCAAGCACCAACACTGCTTTGCTCTTCTCTGCAAATGAAAGAACAGCTGTTTGAGGTTCCTTCCTTTTTTCAGCCCCCTTAGAAGTATTCACCCCCACCCATTGTGGTTCAAGTCTGTGTCTCCAGGGCAAACCCTCAGGCTGCCATATCCAATCCCCCAGGAACCGACTGACCGAAGCTGTAAGGATGGTGTGTTGGGGAGGTGACGCGATCTTTGTTTGTTTGTTTTTTAAACATATTTGTTTCCAGCAGTGAAAACAACCAGGTGTCATCCTTGCGGAGAGGGAGTGGTGAATTGGGCCAGCTGCAGTCATGTGTGGAAGACAGTAATGGAGTCATCAATCAACACAACCCATTAAAACACTATGACAGTACAGCCGAGGCTTCACCAGTGGTTGTGGTGTCCATGCTCAAGGTTGCCATGTTGTTTATAAACAGGATGTAGAGAGGAGTTTTTCTTAAGCTCTCTTTCAATCCTCTGCTCCAAAGCATGTCATTCAGTTCTGTTTACATGGGCAACCAGCCTTTTGCTAATAAGGTGCAACAAATATACTTTATTTGGTGGTTAGTTAAATGTATTAAACCCTATAGAATTAAATTGTTATGGCAACTGGATGTAATAAAATACAAATGACAGGAAACACAGCAGCTAAGTTGAAAATAATTGTCCCATAGTAGTAATTAAGTCCCAGGTAAAAGTAGTAGATATTTAACATGGTCAGCATGTTCAAGTGTTCTAATTGGCCATTTGTCCAAACTGTAGAGTGTTTATAATAAATAATAATAAATAATAAAGCAGATTATTAAAATGAATAATAAAAGCAGAAGATCGTGAATACACAACAGTATGCCTTGCAAACATTGATAAATTGTCTAAAAACAAATGGGTGGAATGACCTACTGAATGCTTGCTTTATACGCCAAGGTTGATCAAGTCTATTGTTAAAGGTGTTCTTTAGCTTGGCCAACATGCTGTGAATGGGGTGGGGGGCATTACCCAGGATCAGCAGCAGTTCTGTTCTCCACCACCTCCTCTAGTGTGAACAGCTTGGATCCCATGACAGACCCAATTTATCCTTTACTCTGATGCCTTCCCTCCTAGAATTTTGTACTTGGAATGACAGATTGATAGAACATGTGGAACATCTTGTTGATAAGGACCTGAGATTTCTCTCCTTCTTGTAAAGGGCCTTAGTATTGGTGAACCATTCAAGGTTATCATTCTTCCTAAAATCCAATGCAATCTCCTTTGTTGTGTTCAGCATATGGTTTTGCCCACATCACTTTACAGAGCAGTCCACCAGGCCACTGTGCTTCTTCTCCTTGCCTCCCTTTGTACACCCTACAATAGCAGTGACATTAGATGATTCATATAGAGGAGTTAAAGAGGAAAGTAGATCACAGAGAACACAGTTTCTTGTGGGCCCCAATGTAATATACCAGATGCACAGAAAATCAGCTCAAAAAGAACTAAATATGGTCTGTCCATCAGGTAATCCTTGATCCATGCAACAATGGGGGCATCCACCTGCATTTCCTCCAATTTATCTTCAGCAGTCTACACTGGATAGTTTTAAATGCACTCTAGATGTCAAATAATATGATCTGCACCGTACTGTTGAGTTTGGCCAGAGAGTAGTAGGCCCTCTGCAGCAGGTCTGTTTTTGCAATATCCACTCATAAATATGGCTGAAAAGTTGACCCACTACTCATTAGAAAAGTAATGAATAAAATTTTAAATCCCTGTTATAGTATATTGGTGTTTTCACTAACCTACATTTTCTACTTCCATATAAAATTTTTCTACTGGATCATTCTTTTCCAGTGTTTAAGTATTATTTAATGATGAGTGTCCATTGTACATAACAAAAAGTTGGTTGTTTGGGCATAAATTGTAGATTAATCTGAAGTAAGAACATTTTCCTGGGTGAGTTTTGCAGGCCTTCCCACACATTCCTGTTTGTTTGCCTTCCCTTTTCTGGAACTTTATCCAAAGTCCAAAATTGAGAAGACAGCCAGGTTCCTTTCTCTAAATTGCAGGCACCTTTTTGGAATTCAAAGCCTTAGTGTTGAACTCATGTGAATTGTAAAGAACAAGGACTTACTAATACTCATCAAAGCCAAGAAGGTTCTCAACTTCTCTGTTTGAAAAAGAATTTCCTATTCATTCTCACTATGGAATGAAGTTCAGAGGCACACTTGTGGCTTTGAAAAAACCTAATGTGAGGCATTCAAAACCACCCATGAAATGCTTTTTTTTGCAAGGACAATTGACTGGTGGCAAAGAAATAGAAATAAATGAGCTTCCAGTGAGTAAGCTGTTTTTCTCCCAGCACAAACCCAGTCACCACTTTATAGAAATCTGTTTGAAAGCTGAAATTGCTTTTCTGCTTTTGTCATAGTCAATTATGCAGCTGTGGGCTTATTTGTTCTGCACAATATCATAGATCTTCTGAAAACTCTTTCAAGCTGAGACAGACTGCAATTTTGGCTTTTAAGACCACTTCATATAATCACCATGGAGATATTTAAAATGTGATGAAACACTGGGAGCTCCCTGCTTGTGCAAATGTTCCTTCATCTAATCCCCTTTAGAAGAATAGGTCAGTCCAACTCAATATCACCATGCGACTGTTGATCATCAGTTCATATTTTATGTGGGGTTTTTTTAGACTTGATCCTTCCATTGTTTGCCCTAAGCATCTGAAAAAGTCCCCTCTCCAGTGTATGTATTCACAATATTGGCACGCAGCTCAGGATCCTATTCAGAAATATCTATCTATACAATCTGAGGCATGTAGGTATGCATCCTCTTAAATTCCTCTGCCTTTGTTTTCAGAGGTAAGGGAAGAGCATTAACGGTTCTTCTGTTGACATGACATCCTTGGAAAGTCAGCCGGGGCCTCACACCTGCTGGCAGCTCAAGCTCATGCACATCTCATGCATGTTGCTTAGAGGATGTATGAGCTGGAAAGTTTGTGTGCTGCCCAATGCCTTGAGGTAGTGGCGATGCTTGAGGAAATGGTCAAGAATGTCAAGTTGATCATCCCTTCCATGTCCAACAAAGCAGCCAAGAATGTGTGCATTGTTTGTTAAGCTGAGCGATTCATCATTGATATAAACATCTGTGCACTTCATATAATTCCGCAGCTCTACTGCAGGTGGCTTTCCCCTTATTGTGTCAGGCACTCAGAAAGTATGGGTCATGAAGTGCCTGCAGCAATAACTGAGGCTTGAGACAAGTGATTGGGGTTAGTGTATTATTCCCTTTATGTTTCAGCTATAGGAATACTGGCAAGCACACTGTATGGTAAGGGTAGGGTCAGTTAGTACACTCGCAGTGCAATGGCCACTTCTGTTGGACAGGATCATGTCTGTAAGTGTCCTTGACAGTTGGACACAGTGTATTGAAGAGCTACACAGAGTGTATTTAATTAAGAAAATATAAAAACTTGTCAGAAATAAACCAGTGCAATAATTTCAGCACACTTAGTTAGGGTTACTTGCATGTTTAGCCAAATTCTCACAACTCATTTCTCTGAATCTCGTGTACATTAAGTCCTGGCCACTTGTCAAAGTTATGAGTATTTATTATCCAGTTATACTGATCTGTTGCATCCATGAGAAAGCTGCTGAAGACCACTCTCATGAGAAAGATTTGAAATATGTCTCACTATATGACTATTTTCAACATTTGCAAGCTAATTTGTGTGATAAAAAGGTCTGTTATCGTCCATAAGTCCATTCACTTGCTTTTTATGTCACAAACACATCAGACTCAGTGCTAGTGGAAGTGCTGCAGTTAATGAATGTCCTTGCTAACCTGGGTAACAGGCAGTGTTCCCAAGCTTCTGTCCCTCAATGCTTTAGCCAGCAGTTCAAGGAGCACTGTGAGTGGGGTTGCCAGGTTGTTTTGACAAACTGCTTACAAAAGATAAGCAAGAACTAAATCAAAAGCCTCTAAAGTAGGAAAACAGCAAGCAATGTACAAAAGAATGTGCAACCGTTTAAAAAGGATTTTTTATATTATTGTTGTTTAGGCTATTTTGCATAAGCCCATATAAGAACTCAACCTGAAGTACATCAAAAGTGACCAAATTCCATAGGAAAGCCACATTATTCGCAACACTGTCCATGAACAACCCTTGGTTTTCTTGTCTTTGTAATTTGAAGCTCAGCATGAATCTGCTTCATTATACATTTGCTCAGAATGCTTATTGATATTGAAAAAATATAATTTCTGCCATTGGCATTGGCTTTAGTGCTTTTTATTCACATATTTCAAATTACTCTGCAAATAGTTTATTTAATTTTCGTAATGGAAACTTGTGGCAAGAAATTTAGTAAGAAAAAAATCAATAACATGGATCAATAACAAAAACATAAGATTTTACCATACATTTAAATATTTATGGAGAATATTTTATTATATTATGGAGCAAAGAAAAAACAAAAGAATCTATAACAGAGAAAGAAGAAAGTACTTCTGTGTGTAGCCCAAGACTTGTAATGCTACCAGTTTGTGTGGTGCAATACCAGTAACACTGAAGTTTGGGTCTTGGTAGTAAATGTCTTTACTCTAGTCCATATTTTAACCCTGGTCTTTGTCCCCTCCAGGCAGCTCAGTGGCACACAGGAGGAGGTGCTGAAAGGTTAGATATATAATCAGGAATTTCTCTGAGCTGGCCTCAGCTCTCCCAGCAGTCATTTGATTCCCATGATAGAGGTTGTCAGATTTTTTTTTCTGTTCTTCACAGCCCCAGGATAACGGGGCACCCTGTGGTGCTGTGCCTCCTCAAACCCCAATGCACTGCTGCACTGCCTCAGATTTATGAGAGCCCTGCTTTGTTTGGCTTGGGCTTACTCTTGTTTTGCTTGTGCTTTTAGAGACTGCGGCTTGAGATAATGAATCAACAAACGAAGGTGAGAGTTCAAGCATCTAAGGGACCCTACTGTTGACCGGTCTGCTTTGACCATTTTTCTGGTACTAGGATGCACACAAGAGCTTATCCCTGCTGAGTGACTGAAGGGTTTTCTGGTTGATGCACTTGGTCAAACACCCTTCAACCAAGCACACCCTCATAAACCTTCTCATCCCAGGAGCAAAGGTCTGGAAATTAGTAGGCCGGACACAGCTGGAGGGGCATTTTGGGCTTTCTGGTAGCTCAAACTGAAGACCCTCAACACACAATACATACAGAATCTCAGAAGGAGCAGAGCAGCAGTTTTTCCATTGTCCATTTGTAGTACAGTTTTCTTTTACCCAGGAAGTTCCGATGAGGTGTTATGCTCACTTTACTAACATGGCATTTTAAAGCATTTCTTTTCTTTTGGGACAATACCTTTTTTGTCAGCTACCCTTTACATTGTGTGAATGTTTCATAAAGCATGGACCAAAAACTATAGTCCAAAATGACTTAGGCAAGTAATTTACATTTACATTTTAAATCTATATATGTTCGTGTGAATTCTGTACTGTTTGGCCCAATGCCATTAAGCTCTGATTTCAATGTTGAAAATGTGCTTTGATGGTGTCAGCTTCCAAACACTGTAACCACCCCATCTGCACATTCAAGGATGAAACTTGGTTAAACAACAGGTTATAACAGGGTGAGTGCAATTTAATGCCTCTTCAAATGTTACATATAGAAAACAGTGAAAGGTGATCGTGGGAGAATATGGACTGCCAGGGATATAATGATCTAAAAATAGCAAGTGTCACTAGAGTAGTGAAAGGAACATGTATGCAGGGGTCAGAGCTAACAGCCTATATGTATGTCTGAGATGCAGAAACTGCCAAGGCTAGACGTGCAAGCCATGGTGGCTCTTTATTTCAGACTGATCACCTCTGAGGTTCTCAAACGCACAATATAATAGAACCATGTTCGATTCAACACAATGCTTCTCTGTATATGTCTCTTACACATGAAAGTAAAATCAATGTCTTCCTGTCTGAATGATATTAGCTCACAGACCTCGGTACTCCAGCAAATTGAGTCCAGAGCTTGTGGATCTGCTATATTATAGAATTCCACACAGTAAATTCTCATGTAATACTCATATACTCATAAATAATGTCATTTTAATATCGTAGTTGATACATTTTAGTGGATGGATCTTCTAGGGTTGTGGCCTGTTGGTACTTTCATTGCACTGAACCATTGCTTATTTGCTTTTTAAAGTTACAAATTACCAAATGTTTCTATTTTTGTAAAACTCTTTAGCAGCATTTGTTGTTTTGATTGAACTGAATATACTTTTTTTCTGGGAGATACTATGAGGCCTACATACAATCAAGTCAAGCAAAGTCCAAATTTATTTTTAAATCGCTTTTTACAACTGACATCGTCACAAAGCAGCTTTACAGAATCCGGGTCTGAGCCCCTAATGAGCAAACCAAAGGCGACAGAGGACAGGAAAAACTCCCTAAACTGTAGGAAGAAACTAAGGCTCCAAAGGTGAACCCATCCTCCTCTGGTCTACACCTGATAGTAATAACAGACATCATCATTTTGCTGCAAGCTGTTTCCATTGTAAATTTTCTTGGCCTTTAGTTCTTTCCCCAAGGTTTTCACACCTGGAGGCTAACTAATTGGATACATACATCCAATTCTGCCTATTTATTTTGTCTAATCTGTATCCAGTTACATCAGGGTATCTTCAGTTTTTGAAGTCTGAAATGTTGGGATGCAAAAATGTCCCTTATTATTGTAAATTGTTTTTATTTGGACATGATTTTGTGTCATGAACCTCTACATGTATTGCAAGAAACCTGCATTGTGATCACCTCTTTGCAGTTTTGTTTCTCATTGTTCCTCATTTTCCATCTGTTAGCAGATGCCTTCACCTCTTTGTGAATGCTCTTCAACATGCTTGGCCTTTATGGGAATGCATCCACTTATCCAAGATTAGGATTTAGGAGAACAAGGAGGAATTTAGGAAATATCCAGCCTTAATCAAGCCTCAGGAGCCATTTGGCCATCTGACGAGCGGGGCTCTCCATACGGTGTGTGTGTGTCGGGTGGGGGTTCACCATTTACCCTGATCGCAGTTGCTGTTGAACCTTGAAATTCCTCTGCACCTTTTAGAGCAACATCCTTCATGATTAAAGTGGAAAACTTCCAACGGCAAATTAAGAGCCTCAATAATAGGCATCATTGAGCAAAACAAAGGCACAGACATATTCAAACACTTGTAGACACGCACCCATACACACACACAGACACACACCAGACACACACACACGCACACACACGCACACACACACAAATTCATGCCAAAAGACAGGATGCCAGATAGAGAGAGGAAGCCGGCCGTTAGATAGGAAGCAGGGACAGTGGGGACCGGAGCGTGGCTGTGTCCCTGAAACCAGCGTGCACTTCAGCCTTCTCCTTCCTCCCTGTATTTTTCCTGTTTACTACCTCACTCGTTTGCTCACTCGGATGTTTTCCTTCACTCCCCCAAAGTCAATATCCTCCCATGGCGAGCAGGGCACTTACCCGATTTCACCGCTTCTGTCTGACCGCCGGACGTCATTAAAAAGCTCCGAATATTGACCCCGGGATGTCTGAAGTCCAACGTGTGGTGCATTGTTTTGAAAATTGTTCTGCTTTTGGCTTTGGCTATTTCTGGATCCCCCCTCCACCTACCACCTTGCAGCCTTGCTCCCTCCCTGTTTTCACTTAGACTGCCTGCAACGGCAAGAGGCCATTATTTTCCACCTACGTCTGTGAGAAATAAAACAATGCCACTTCCAAGGATTTCCCAGGGAATCAGTTCATTTCCTCTCACAACTGGTGTTATTCTGTAGAATGGGGCATTTTATAAAATACTGTTTGAACTCTTGCTTCTATCTTAGATTAACAAATCGCTCGGGTATCAGAAATACGTATAGTGTATAGGTTGGGTATGTACTGTATTTCAACTGCATTCATAACGTTAATCAATGAAGTGGTGAATGCTAAAATTGCGGCCTTATACTACTCTTCTGAATATGCTCTTCTGGTATATCTGCTATTTATTCGCAGCATGCAGTCAGGGCATCATTCAGACAACTGAACAGACCTCTCCCCCACCTCCACTAATAGTACTCCCCCCAAATGACCTTCTGACCCCTGTGTCTGGGAGACAGCTCAGATATGCTATGATTTAACCCTAGCGAAGGTCATGCATTACCGCCCCTTCGTCTGTGTGTTTGATCCGAGCTTTCATGATCCTTAAAACCTGGGAAACCGCAAGGGGAAATGGAGCTCACGGTCAACCAAAGAAGTGCACCTCGGGGAAGTTCCACTGCATGAGCTCCCTCTGTATCTTTACATTTTTTGAAGGACCCCACTGATATGCCTTTCATCAAGGTCCAAAATCAACTCACACATGCAGCATGTGCAAGCATGGTTCAGCCAAGACTGCAGCTTGGCCCCCAGAGGCAATGCTGTAAAGACTAATGCACAGCAGGTGAAAGCCAATTACTGAGCATACGTGTGACTAATGCAACAATCAATGCACTGTGTGCTTTATACATGGTGTTCAGTTCAGTTCATGCAACATTTGTGTTGGAGGTTTCAGTGTTTGGCTGTAGTTTATGTCAAAGCATGGGGCTAAAAATAATGTTTTATCTGAATGTGAAAGGCTGTGTCAGAAGCCAAATAAGACAGGAAATCCAAATTAATCGACTGTTTTTGACTCCCTTGTCTTGCTGCTTATGTGTTCAAGCAGACCACACATCCTGCTAATGTACTGTAGCTACAATGGTCCTTTCAGCACTTCAAACAACAGCCTGGGAAAGTTATTGAGGAGTCATTCAAACATTCTCTCATACAACCTAAAAGTACCTGAACGCATGTGTTGGAGTGTATGCCTGTCTCTATAAGTATATGTGGCAATCAGTGATAGCTGCTGATATGGCCAAGTGTGGCATGGAGCTGTCCAGTCATGGTCACCTTGCAAATTTCTTGCAAGGGTCGTAACAAAAATCAGTATGGTCTGTGGGTGGTACTGACTTTGGAGGAAACTTTAACTAGCTAGCTTTGTTGTGAGCTCAAGCTAAGTTATGTTGAGGCACAATTTATATAAAAAATCTTTAATAGACAAAATTGTTCCATATTAACACACTTGTGATTTAACATTTTCTATTTTTTTATACGAATTTGGCCTACATGACCTACGTGAACATTGAATTTCAATTTTAAACAAGTGCTAAAGCTACATGATGAAAACCTAGTTAAACAAATGACATAGAATACTATATTTGGTATAAAAAAAAAAGCCTGATGTTTTCAGTCATTGGGATGACAATCAGGTGTGAGTAGGACACCCTGTTTAATTTAAATAACAAGGATCCAGCTAAGCCTGACCACACATACAACACATTGTGGATGTATATTATGCTTGAGCAGAGGACTTCTGAAAAATAGTTTTTGATGCTCATGAAGCTTAACAAATGTTTGCACTCCCCCAATCAATCAGTCAGACAGATTATGTACAAATGGAGGAAACTTAAATCTATTGTTACTGGACCTGAATAAATGCAGATTTATATATATTTCTATATATTTTAATCTGCTGGCTAAACTAGCATTAGCACCATAACCAACACTGCTAATTGACTAAAAATCAGGTTTATTTAACAGTTTATTGTAAAGATGTGGAATAGATTTTTAATCCCCTTAATTACACATAAGACACATTAGACAGTACATAACTAAACGATGAACACTGATTTTGAACCCGGATTCATTACACTCAGTCCTGAAACAGACAGTACTCACTCTGTGTTAGTTAAATAAATTAGCTGTTACTGAGCAAAAGTAGAAGCTTATAAGCAGAAACTCAATTGAAGACAACAATTGAGCTAAAAATGTGCTTGGCATAAAAATGAATGGCTATACAAAAAAAAACTTTAGATGCTGTTAAGTGCTGTTAATGTTTATACACACCTTGTGTGCATATGTAGCGTCTTGGACTTTATGAAGTTTGATGAGATTTTACATGAAAATGTGGCTGCCTTTGCAAAAAGCTAAGACTGAATAATAGAGGGACATTCCTGCAGGGCAATGAATCAAACCATTACTTCCAAATCCACAAAAAAAGAAACAAATTCAAGCTTTTTAACTGTCCCAGTCCCCTGACCTAAAGCCCTTGAAAACCTGTGGATTGAGCTCAAGCCTTGAGGATCTCAAGAGATTCTTTGGAACAAGTTCATACTGTCTTCTTGTAATTATGTTTTTTAACATTCTTTTCTTAAGACAGAAAAGTTTTGTTGTTGCCTGTTTGACATGTTTCGACTGCTTCCTGTTGTCATCATCAGAAGTGTAATGTGATGTCCATATGATATGTCTTTTTAGGCTACTTGTAGTTTTTCTCAGACAGCAGGGAGCGCTTACTCCCCCTACTGTCTGAGGCCTTCTCCAGGACTGCATCCCAAGTGTGCGACAAGATGTATTCTCCCTCATCCCAGTTCATAGTCCTTGGTGTTTGTTTCCTGATTTCAGTGGCCTCTCTGATCCAGCGGTGGTGTTTGTTTCTTTCAGCACAGATGACCCTGGTATTATTCCAGTCTATGATGTTCTGCTTTCCGTGTTGCCAATGACCTGCCCGTCTCCCCAATGTATATCTTATTGCATGATAAGCATGGTATTTCATAAATGATTTTACATTTTAGTTCCTGATGTATCTTGTCCTTGGGTTTGACCAGTAACTGTTTGAGATTTGTACGTGGTTTGACGGGTGTATTGATATTGTGTTTTTTCATGACTCTCTGTATATGTTCTGTGATTCCCCTGATGTATGGTAATGTAACTTGTAATTTGTGTGTGTATCTTTTTTTCTTTTTCTTTTTGTTGGTTGTCCTGTGTGTTGTGCCTGTGTCCTTCCTTCCTCTATGACCCACTGTGGGTACTGACATGTAATGAGTGCTTTGCGTATGTGTGCCTCATCCTTCTCTCTGTCTTTTTTGTTTTTTATTGATCTGTGGGCGTATTTGCAAATCCCCAAAAATTATGGCCTTATCCTGTTCTTCTTCGTGAGAGAATTTGATGTTGCTGGTATGGTCCATGGTATTGAGGTGTTCTGTGAGTTGTTGTGTGTGACCAGCTTGTTTTTTTTGTTTTTTTCCTATATATTGTCTATGTATCTTTTCCATAGTGTGATCCTGTATTCTATGGGTGCTGTTGTAATGGCTCTTTGTTTAAGGTCCTCTATAAAAAAATCATAATCGCTGATTGGGTCACCCATGGCAAAACCTTCCTTTTGTTCATACATTTTTCCCTGGTATTGAAAATATGTAGATGTGGCCACAAAACTTAATAGTTGCATTATGTCTTCTATTGTCAGTTTGGTTCTTTTCTTAAGTGATTTTTCCTGCCTGATTTTATTTTTCACTATGTATACTATATTAAGTGTAACTTGAATTGTTTTAGTGAACAGTGATATGACGTTGTGTGAAATGAAGGTCTCATCTGGCTGTACTGTGATGTGCTGAAGGTCATGTGCTAACTGTTTAGAGTTCTTACAGTGTTGTTCAGTGAGGCCGAGTAATGGCTTGATTATTTCAACTAGTGCTTTGGAGAGGTTGTATGTTATGGATCCTATGCTGTCTACTATAGGACGGAGAGATGTGTCTGATTTGTGTATTTTTGGTGTGCCATAGATCCTGGGAGTAATGGTGGCTGAGGGTACGAGGTATTTTGTTTTCATTGAGCAGTGGTTTCAAAAGTCCTTTGAGTGTCTTTCTCATTCGTTCTGTTTGGTTCTTCTTGAGTATTTCATATGTGTTGTTTTCATTTAATATGTCCTGAATTTTTTGTGTGTAATTATCCCTGTCCGTGATTACAGTGGTGCGTCCTTTGTCTGCTGGTAATATGATTATGTTTTCTTGTTTCATTAATGCATGTATGGCGTGTCTTTCATCTTGGTAATGTTGCTGTGTGGTAGTTTTTAATATTCCTGTTACTTCATTGCGTAGTTGTGCTTTCTTTCCCTTGCTGTGTATGGATTGACATGTTAATTCTGTGGCTAATATGAAATTCTCGAATGGTATTTTTTCTGCTGTTATAGCTTTCAATTCAAACCTTTTCCCAGTATGTTTGTTTGCGTGTGTGAGAGTGGGTGTTGGGATAAGTTACATACCCAACTTTACGAGTTAGCTTTCCCCTTTTTTGCTTTGGTGATGAGCTTTTTCAGTTTTCCATATGTCTGTTTTGTTTTGCTAAATTCCTTTTTGTGCTCGTTTTTCAGATGTTCCGTGGTGCCGTTTTCTATGTCTGTCATTGGTTGAAAAGTTTGTTTGAAGTTCCGTTTTTTGTCCTCTATTTCTGTGTTGATCTGTTTTATTTTGCTTGTGATGCATCATATCCTTTCTTTCACCAGGGTCACCTGTACTTTTTTCACAATGTTTTCTTCATTCTTAGTTCTCACTGGGTTTTTGATGTTGAGGCTAGGAGGTGTAATTCCTTTGTCTTTACATCGGACATTGAAATGGAGATGGTTTCGATAGTGCACTAGTCTGCAATGCAGTTGTTCTAGCGTCCGGTGAGCCTTGACACTGCTTTGTCCATAACTTTCTTTGATTTTGTATTGAGGAATGGTTTCTGACTGCTTATTCTGAATTCTTAAATCTCTAAAGGTCTTGCTGTTTCATTGGCAATGTAGGAAATTGTGATGCACACAGTTTGGTTGAAATGTGGGATTATATCGTGATATTGAGCTAATCAACCACAAATATATTTTTGACCTTTTTACTCATATTTATAAAGAGTCCCAGTAAATATGGAGTTGGCTGTATATAGATGTACAATTAGAGACTATGTTCCATCGGTCACACATGATTTAACAGCCACCCTGTGCCCTGTTCATCACGGATCACTGCCTTAATGTTGGATTGTTGTTGATCAGAGCATATGTATAGTGAACTGAGTAGCATGACTGAGCATCACTAGAGGTTTCATACATGTTAATGTTAATGTCCGAGCTAGCTTGAATAATACGCAGCAAACAGAAAATCCCTTGATGATCATAGATAAAGGGCTAGGCTAACAGTGTGTGCATGGCAACAGATAAAAAGAAGATTATTACAGATAGCAGAACTGAAAGTCTCTTATCTAAATTAATGCAATTATTGAGCAGTAATCATAGTTCAAATGTAGTCTTCATTATGTTCCAGATGCTTTTGTATCTGTTTGACATTGCTTGGTGAGAAAATGATTATTTCTTTTGTCTGTTGTAACCTTTTTAAACTGAACGTTGTTTCAATTTGTATTTACAAGCATGTAATCCACCAAAAGCCTATACAATAACATTCTTTAGTATATAGATTGATTTAAATGCTTCTGACTGTTTTCCTAATGTAGAAACCCACCATTGTCTTGTCTGTTTGCTCAGCAAAATAGTCAGTCACAGTAACACGCAAGGATTGCAGTATTAGATTACTGATTGTTATATTTTTGCTATAAAGCAAAACCTAATTTTCTCCAGTGAGACCAGTTGACCAGGTGACCACTTGAGTGGCCATGCTTCATTTGAGCTGTGCATCTGAGCACAGGTCTACAAAAGCTCTGGATTCTCTTAGAGTCTCTGGCAGTTTGCTCAGGAGAATTTGGAAGCTTTTGGCGGATTTGACTTCCATTAGGAACGTGAAGCCTGTCCTAAGTGCTGAGTCTGCCATTGTGCTCTCTGGTATCACCAAAAACTGACTCTTGACCCATAAATATTTAACAGGCGAGACTAGCAGAATCTTCAGTTTCAACTCTCCCAGAACACCCTGGGTTGGATTTTGTTTTCAACTCTCCTTTCTCTCCCTCGCTTCCATAAATATTTATAAAGGAGGAGAGGGACTTCAGTTCTTATTGGGGCATCAGTGATTTAATCTAATGAGCTAGTCTGGGGAAAATAATTCTGTTAGACGTTTCTCTATCAAAGCAAGCCATCCACATTAGTGAGTGCAGATTAGAGACATCACACTCTCCTCCCATTGAGTGGTGCTGATCCCAGAGCTCTCTATTATTCAAAGGTTTTGGAACTCCACACATCTTCATTAATTCTGTTGAGTGAAGCTCAGCCCAGTAGGGTCTGTTCTTTTGATACAGATACAAGGTCCATGTAGGAGAGTGTATAAGAGAGTGTCAGAGAGAGTGTGTGTTCGAGCGTATGTGTGCACACACATCTCTGCCTGGAGACCACCCGCTGATTATGTAAAACTCCTCCGCCTCCGAGTGTCTAAGCACAGCCAAGAGGGAAGTTTAGCATCCATCTCTTCTGACCCTGTCTGACCTACTTAATCCCATCATTTCTCACACTCTTATTAAATGCATCAAACACTGCCGCCCTCACCAATCATGTAAAGACTGGCAGCTGGCAACGTGTGGCCTCTGCTGGACCTCTCCACGGTTCATCTCACACACTCTCTGCATTCTTTGTGTGGGAGAAACACTTCAAAGTCTCTTGGTATCTGCACACACCATGTCAAGATGCATCAGACTGATCAAGGTATTTGACCCAAGATGAGCCAGGCTTCATTAGTGATCAGATAGTCATGATCACATGGGTTGTGTGCTACCGAAACATTGAGTGCAGAGTGTCATGAACATCTGAACCCTGCCTTGCAAGGATCATGAATGATCTCAACTTGTGTAAAACATAAAAGACCACTTCCAAGATGAAGAGCTGTAGTCAAGCATGGTTACCTTCACTAGCTTTTTAGTTTAGCAAAGAAACCAAACTGTGCTAAACCGGCATTGACGATTCTTGGTGAAAAGATAAAGATTTGTGTCATCCTTCCACACATCCTTCTAGAAAAACCATCTTCTGGCTTCAGTTCTACATCGCACAGTATATAATAAAATTTGGCAAAACATTAAGAACATTTGGGTGAATAATCTTTTCATCACACTGATAAAAGCTAATTATTTTGGTAAAATATTAATGGAGATTAAACATACAAAGCTTTCCAAGCACAACTTCTTTTCCATTCCAACACTAGCTCTATCTAATCTGATGGGAACTGTGCAGTAGTGCTGAGGAAAGACCCAAAACCTTTCTGAAACCTGGTCTCCAAACATGAAAATGCCCCCTGCTTTTATCTTGAGCAGTTAGCAAAGTTTGTGGTGATTAGGTTTTAAAAGAGGGAGAGAAACTGTGCTAGGCAAATGCCAGTAACACAGATTAAGTGGTGTAATCTAGTGGGAAATTGTTTTGTTCACAATCAGCATCAGAGGGACCCAAGAATGGAAGTGCAAACAAGCTGCAATGGAGCCAGATCTGTTTACACTGCTTGCAGAGTTGCCCTTGGAAGGCCGTAGTGAAAGCTGTGTTACGTGACCCTGCTCACAGAGCTACGAGACTTTTTAAAAAGTTGCACCGTTTGTTTTCTGTACTCTCTCTGCAGTGTGTAAATGTCCAATTCCAGATGGCAAAAGCATGCTGTGTGGTGCTGGCTGGGACCAGGGTGTCCCCAATGTCTTCTATATTGTCTGTGTTTGCGTTTCTGATTAACAACATGGTCATGGGCTCACCAGCCACTCAGCTCAGCAGCCACTTCCATGAAAAGCAGCACTATTTCCTGAGTGATAATTTTAGTGTGTTAAAAAAATACTCATAAAATAAGAACATCCCACACATTTCTGTAAATTTTTTATTATATTTTTTCATGGGACAACACTGAAGATATGACACTTTGCTACATTGTAAAGTAGTCAGTGTACAATTTGTATAACAGTGTAAATTTGCTGTCCTCTCAAAATAACTCACTAAACTGCAGGTGTGTTAAATTTGGTGTTATCGCTCTCACACTCTTTCAGAATGGTCACTACAAGTTCAACATGGCACTTCATGGCATTCACTTGTCTACTCGATCTGCAAATGGGCACCCAGTTAAAATGACCCCAAGAGCACAACACATTCTCATCAATGAGATAAAGAAACAACCTGGAGTAACAGCCAAAGATTTGAAGGCATCATTGGAACTGGCTAACCTCTTTGTTCATGAGACTACAGTACATAAAACATTGAACAAGCAGGACACCACAAATTTATGAAAAAGCATGTTGACATTCCATACAAGTATCAGCAAATTGCTTTGACTGATGAATCTAAGATCTAAGAATTGTTTGGGAAGAACGTGCAGCACTACATCTGTCATAAAAAGGGCACTGCATATCATCATGAAAACATCATCCCTACCCTAAAGTGTGGTGAAGAAAACCAAAAAATGTTGTCCTTATTTGCTGAATCAGGGCTTGGCCAGCTTGCCGGGAAGATGAATTCCTTAGTGTAAAAAAATAACTCAGGACAGTGTGAGAATCATCAGCTGAAACTCTGTAGAAGTTGGGTGATGCAACAGCACAATGATCTTAAACCCTGGAGCAAGTCCACAAAAGAATGGCTTCAGAAAAACAAAATCCACCTTTTGGTACGGCCCAGTCAGAGCCTAGACCTCAATCCAAAAGAGATGCTATGGAATAACTTGAAGAGAGTAATACACATGAGACGTCCAAAGAATATAACAGAGCTAAAGCAGTTCTGCCTGAAGGAATGGACTAAGGATTATCCGGAATGATGTGCAGATGTGATCCACAGCTACAGGAAGCGCCTGGTTGAGGTTATTGCTGCCAAGGGGAGATCATCCCGTTATTAATTCAGAGGGTCCACATACTTTTTCCACTAGCAATATGAGTTGTTTATGCTTGTTCTCAAAAAAGACATAAAAAGATCAAAATTTCTTTTCTGTTATTATTGACATTATATTTGTCATTATATATCAAACCTCCCAAACAATATCCATCCCTATTGTTAGTGGCCCATTCATGTTCACATTCATATACATTCATACAATTACTAATTGTACCAGTAATTTCACTTGTAACTGTGTTTTTCTGTTATACAGCCAATCACGCCTTTAGTGTTGTAGTTGAACAGCTGTAGTTACTTTTTATGTTAGATGGTCTGTTCAGTTACTTTTGTGCTCTACATTGTGCTTCATCTTCTCTGTATTCATTTATTTGTTTTAGAGAAGTTTGTTTTCTATGGCAAGCGTTTGTCACTGATGGTTAAGTACTCACCATATGTCTAGCTATGATTATTGGTTAAAGTATCTAGTGAAAAACACCACAAGCTGTCTCATTCTTTCTTCTGCTTTTTAAGGACCTTTTCTTGTTTACAGGTCCATCAGTGCCCAGTTTTCTGGGTCCTTATCATTAATTAATTAAGCCTACATTCTGCAAGCTCTACATGCTAATGAGTTGTTCTCAGTTCAGCTCAATGTAACGAACTTTGTGAAAAAAAGTTGTGAGTTTCACAAAGATTGTGTTGGAAATAATTTACATTTTGACCAAATGATATTACTGTATATTAGCTCAGCTCAACTTGCTTCAATCCACTTGGGCCTTACTACTGGATGCAGCTCAGAGGAGAGTTCCTCTTTTGAGACTTGGTTCTGTAGTAAAGAGCTTTATAATTATAACTGACTGCAATAGTCTGAAGAGTGTAGACATGTAGCTTTGGAAAAGGCCCTGGAAGCAGCATAAGTGACCTGTTGACGTAATGTGAGTGGCATGATTTCTTGGAGTGCAATGTACCTGTAACAACTGTCTGGACTCTGCATCTGTGTATCAGTAAATGTTGCTTTTAGCTTCGCTCAGTCCTGCACTCAGGTTAGCCAGGTCCATAAGTGAGTGTCCACGTTCTCAGTGTCAGCCCTGGTGAAACCGGTGCCTCTCCAGGCTGCTCCACACTACCAGGGAATGGTTGCCAGGGCTACCATTTATTAATATCTGTTGGTAACTTTGAGCACTGTGCTCATTTGAGCAAATAATGAAGGCAGATACCGTCTCCCGGGGAGATTATGCTGACATTTGAGCACTGTAATATGCATAGCCCATGTGTGTGTGTGTGTGTGTGTGTGTGTGTGTGTGTGTGTGTGTATCTTTCTGCCTGCCTGTCTGTCATTGTCTGTCTGTCTGTCTGTCTGTCTGTCTGTCTGTCTGTCTGTCTGTGTGTGAACATGTGTCTGTCTGTCTGTCTGTCTGTTAGTGTGTGAACGTGTGTCTGTCTGACTGTGTGTGTGTGTGTGCATGGGCCATGAATATATCCTCAGGATGATAGAAAACATGAACATTTTGAATGTTTAGGGCGATTTATCATATATAAAATGCAAAATGTTTTTACTTTTGTTTACATGATAGAGTTCAGGTTTGGCCTGGATCAGACATTATTTATGTCCAGGAATACAGATGTCAGTGGAAATACTTCAAGTGTGCATGTGTTTGTTCTATTTTGCTCTCTCTGTGGAGACCGGATGTCATTAATGTCAAATCCTGACATTGTGAGGACATTGGCATGTTTCCACATGTGTAAGAAAAGAGGCATTTTATGTTTAAAATACAAACTTTGTTGTGTTGCAAGTTAAGTTTAGTATTAGTGAAGGCAATATTTACAATCAGATTTGGTCAAAGTACATGATTTCACTGATACCTCTTTTGCATATTTTAGAGCAGATGCTTTTTTTGTCTGAGTTGTTTGCATTTAACATGCTGGAAAGATATGCAACATTAAATGTGGCCTGTGCAAATATTATTTAATCATTTAACGTATTTTATTTGTTCAATGTATTTTCAATGTATTTACCTCTGCTTTGTAATATGCAGACAAGTTTTTATTTTGTTTATTGTGCCATTTGTAAAGGATGTGTGCTTATTTTCCAAAAAATAAATAAAAGTTGCATTTAAACCAGGGGTATATATACATTTTTGCCATTGACTATAGCAACGGTTCAAAGGAAAACCCCTAGCAGCACTTGCATTACAAGACTGAATAGTCAGTGTGGATGGGGATACAACACATTGTATGTTTTTTGGAAAGACAAAGAGAACTTGAGACTTTAACATTGGTACACATTTAAGAAAGTATATGCATCGCATCATTTATACAATTAAAATCTGTGGTTAGCTACAATTAAAATCATTATAAAACAAAGCAAAAAGAAAATAAAAAGCAGAACAGACAGAATATGTAGACATATACATAAGAGTAAATAGAAGTGTGTGCCTCCTAATGTGGCTGTGTTTGCAGATCTTGATCAAACCTGTGATAGTCCTTACATATGGGCATGTTTAAATGTGCAGAATAGGGGTGGAGACAAAATAATAAGCACACCTATTACTCCTATTTTCTCCCAAAATAAAAGACGCGTTTTTATTCCATGATGTGAAGTCTTGCCAGTAGCTCTCCCTATTGTCTCCCTCTGAGTATTGCAACCACACTTCTCATATTTGCATGCGCTGTCTGCCTAAAGCTGAGTGATGCGGCAAAAATACATCACTGTTCTTGATGACATTTTCACAATATAAGATAACAATTATCACTGCAAACATTTGCACTTATACTTAAACAGGGCTGAAAATCAAATGCTGATTAAACATATATAATGATTAAAAATATAATAAAATAAACAATGGGATCCATTCAGCTACTGATTACTGTGCAGTTTATGGTCATATTCACTGGTTAAGTCTGTTATTTATACTGTAGGCTCTTTATTATTGGTGTTAATCTGTATGTCAGCAGTTGATCACTGTTCTATAAAAACTCACTGTATACTAAGTGCATGTTGTGACAAAATGTTTGAATATAACAATCAAATTTCTCAGGTGAAATTCTGATTCCGTCCCATGTGTATTTTTATAAGCATTTTATCTTGTTTTTATGGCATCTTACAGCACTCAACAATGTGCATCCAAGACATTTGCTATCTGGATATTTACATTCTCTGACCATGTCCTGTCATGCTTGAGTCTGCTGAACTCTTGATAATGCTCTATATATCTGATCATGATCAGGTAAATACCAAAGTCAGTGGAATATTTGTGTAACAAGTCTGCCCCCTGCTGCCAGAGCCATGACATGTTTGTTATGAATATGTTACTACATTGCATAATGTGAAAGAAAACAGTCATGAGTATTCTGTCTTTATTGGGTTGTAGGTTCATTAATGTGGACATGTATACAGCAGACTTGTTATAGTATTTCAACTGACCTTTCTTGCTGTTTTATTCAGAAATTTCTGCTATTTACTGCTTTATCTATCTATCTATTTATCTATCTATCTATCTATCTATCTATCTATCTATCAATCTATCTATCTATCTATCTATCTATCTATCTATCTATCT
>JBBIGC010000033.1:1727829-1766373 GCA_037576955.1 Lepidarchus adonis
GTGTGTGTGTGTGTGTGTGTTGGTGTGTGTGTGTGTGTGTGTGTGTGTGTGTGTGTGTGTTCACAGTTGACACTGCAAAGATCCAGCAGCTTTAAAGACTTCATGAAACCAAAGCCTTCTTCACCTGTGGTGAATGCTGAGTTTAATCTGGAGGAGCCGGTGAGATGAATGTGTTATGTAAACCAACCTGGATTTTTGGACATTGATTAAGCCCAGCTTTGGACTTCCACTCAGAGACTATGCTTCTTTGAAGATACTTTTAGTTAAGCACTAGGCTTAACATGTTTCAAAGAAGGCAGCTCACACTATGTAACTGAAACTTGGCTGTTTGCATACATTTATGTTAAAGATTAAAATACATCCTATAGAAATGATTGATTTTTAAAAATGTTTTAACAAGCAAACATTTCATTCTCTTGAATACAGTACTTACAGATAAAGGTAAATGACCTTTTCAGTCATTTATTCAACAAAAATATAAACAGATTTTTTAGTAACTACACCCCTGACAGGAGGAGACAATTTTGCCAATTTTTGCAGAAAGAACTTCTTGTGAAAATCTTACATTGGTGGATTTACTGTTATATTTGTTAGGATCATTATCCTGTCCAAAGTTCCACCCCAGTTTCAACTTTGCACTGTTGGCCTCACATTATTTTTAAACACTGTTTGATATGATACAGACTTTGTAGTCTCTGAGGCAGGAAAGCAATCTCAAACAGTAAAATTACCACCATCATGCTTCACTGATGGTATGTGGTTCTTCTCCTGAAAAGCTGTTGTTGGTCTAAGCCACAGATGTTACTGTATCTGAATAGTTGGTTTGTTAGTCTATATACCAATAGCCCTCTTTGCCTATATGTCCTTTGGCAAACTGCAATCTTGTTGTAATATCGTTTTATAGAGCAAATAGTTTTTTTCTTGACAAGCCTCCCATGCAGGTTAAATTTGTTTATTCTCTTTCAGATTGAACAGGTGTGCACATTCGCACCAATATTTGAAAGTGTGAATTTATGTTCAGACAATCTGCTCTCTGGCTTAAATTTCTGGGACTGATGATCCTTTACAAACTCAAGGAATAGAGAGTTAGAGAACTCCTTAGGTCCAGACATGACAACACCACATACTTCAATAGTAAAGAAAACACTAGGAAATAGATGTCAAGTTTTGGAATATATGGATTATAATTTTATTTATATATATATATATAAGGATATACATATACTGTTCATTTAAAAAATTTCAATTATTACAAAGTGTCAATTATATTTATCTCTTTTTAGTATATAGTATATATCTGTATGCACTCTACCAAAGAGGCTGAAATGTTTGCTTCTTTAAATATGTTCAGTAATTCCCATAGGGATGAACTTTTTTCCCATGCTTATATATATCAGAATATATGTTAATATCTTGCCAGTGTAAAAACACAGCTAAATACTTAGCTTTAGCTTTGTCCATGATGCTATTACAATTAAAGTAATCATGCTTAATAAAAATGCTGCTAAAATACTATTTTTTAAAAGGTTATTCAAAAATAGCAGGTAAATTAAAACAAGCAAGTTGACCATGATCAGACCATGCTGCATAGAGACAGGAACAGAAATATTACTTTGAGATTTTGCAGTGGTCTGTAAAACCACACTGACTCTATTTAAAATACTGAGGCAGGATATCAGCCCTGTTTAAACCAGCCAAGCATAGAGCCTGAACAGTCTTCTGAAACATAAACATTTTATAAATACAAAATAAATATGAACCACAAATATGGTGAATATCTGTTCATGTTAACATCATCCTGATTGGTTGCCCTGTACTGTGTCTTATTTCAATAGCAGTCCAGGCTGAAACATTCTTTATAGCTTCAGAGCAAAACTACTGTAGTCTGTTTAAGTGGAGTCATGGAAAGGTGTTGTTTTTTGTGACTTCACAAAACTAGTCAATTAAAAATGCATGGACTGAGAATGGTATGTTTTGAAATTTTAATAGTGTTTAATGCGTGTTCATACATTGCACTCTTTTGTTTCAAATGGCTCTTTAATGGGCTGTTCTGTGAACAGTTCTCAGTTACATTGGCCACTGTGGTTGGGCCTCTTTCTGCAGAATTGACAACAACGTGCACTCTGTAGCTTGCAGTAGCAGATAGTGTGAACTCAAGTTTACAGAGCAGTGGCCTGTTCAACTGACTGTGGTAATGACTGTAACCATGCAGTGATGCAGGAAAAACACATAATCTTATACCACCAGTGCTCATCTCGCAGCATTTGTGCAGCAACCACTGTTTACTGATACAGTTCTACATACCAGCTCATCATACACAGGTTCATGACATGAATATCAAAAAAATTTCATTCATGTTTTGCCCAAAATAAAATAGATATATCATGTTATTATGAAATAACTAGGACATTAGATAATGGGATATAGAAGTGATCTCAAAATGACAACTAATGAGGGAGGAGATGATAAAAATTTGAGGAGGATATATGATGTGATATTGATTAAAGACTAGGAACAGCAATGTCTGACCTCAGTAATGGCATAGATTCATAACTAGTTACATGTTGGTAAACAATCAAATGCAAAAAGTCAAACTGGAGCCGGAAGTACTGTGTTGTTACATTAAGTGCTGCTCACTTGCCATCTGAAATAAGAACTGTAATGTACTGTTTGTCCAAATCCATCCTTACACAATTATGATAAAGCAAATCTTGATACTTTTTGAGCTGTACTCAGGAATGAGATGTAATACAAGCATTTAGAAAATCTTTTCTGAATATAAAATCCACATTGTTTGAATAGTAAGAACACAATTACTTTTTGCATGTTATAGTGGATACTTTCAGAATATGCGCCCACAGAAGGTATACACAGATCTCTAAAAGAAACGTCTGTTTTAAAATTAGCATATAACATATTAGGCTTGCTCATTAGAAAGACTCTGAAGAGGAAATAAACACGTAGCTTTTTTAGAAACAGCCAAAGTTCCCTTAAGCAAAATGATAAATCACTTGACTATCACTTATTTATCTCAGTGTTACTGAGCTAATTAACAGAGATCATTAAAATGATCAGCCTGCTCTGTAGTATTAGTGAGCGATACATTTCAGGACGGATGTAGTGGACTAATGCTCAGTGTTTTGGGGGAGCGACAGTGATTTGAGCAAAAAGAAAAATGTAGTGTTAGTAAGCCTTTTTTCAAGAAAATTGACAGTTGGTTAGGGTTGAGATCATTTTTTGTTTAAGGGTAGGGCTAAATTGTCTTAAATGTTGCTGTATTCTTTAAGCTGCCAGAAGGAGCCGTCCCGGAAGAGTCTGGAAAAAGCAGTGGGAAGCTGGGGAAGAAATGGCGGAGCGTTATTACTCGCACCATGACCCGCAAGACATCCAAGATGGTGCAGAAAGCTCTTGCAGAGGAGGGGGTAAGTTCAGGGAATCACCCACACACAGCATGTACATACCTGAATCGTTTAATAAATGAAGAGAAGTGGAACTGGGGAAATACACATGCTGATTGAGTGTGTAGGTAGCACATGACAGGGAAAAGGCAACTCAGTAAACATGAAATGTCTGCCAGTGGTTGACATTGTCATTACTGTGTCCATCAGTACAGGATCATACCTGTATGTGTCCACCACATGCAAATCCGGTTCAGTATTTAGTCCAACCACGTCCCTCCTTGAACTTTGGCATTTAGTTCAATATTTGAAAACCTGGCTGGGAGATTTTTGGACGTCTGTAGACCATCAAAACAAGTGCAGGAAATCAAACAGTGCAAATCAGTTGTGATGCAGTTGCCAGTTGTCTGTGTGTTGTCTAAATGGATGAACTACTCTTGATGCTTTAATAATAAAATGTTTGCATTTTCCAATTCCTCTTAATTATTTTTTTATTTCATTCAGACTACGCAGGGGACTTTTCAACATGCTAAAATACATTCAAAAGAAATATTTTGGATGTAAATTCCTTCACTGGGAAAAAACAATTTAGCCTGGAGAGACAAATTTGAGAGTGTGAAACTTATGATATATGAAGGTTTTTTAAAACTTTAAAAAGGATCCTCATTCTTAGACATCTCATTTACAAACCAAGCAAACAAAAAACACTGAAGGGTTCTTTTAGGCACCAGATGTGGTTCGTCTATGGCAAAAGTCCAAAGAATGTTTTTAGAGCAGAATAGAACGTCACTTACGAAGCAGAAGACCGTACTTCTGATTTTTTTAAAAAGCCATTTCATAATCCTTATAAAGTACAGGGTTTCTTGGGCATGATGCTCTATGCTGATTACAAATTATATTATTGGATATAAGATTATGCCCTTAACTTTCGGAACTTTCTAAAATAGAGTTTGATTACAAATAGTCGATTAATCTTAAAAACAAATTGTTTTTCCTTTGTTGGTTGAGCAATAACAGACAAAGACCTAAAGGCGTCAGTTCAGCTCATAGCAGACCCATTATGTCTCCCCCTACTGGACAAAAGTGGGGAATCATAAGCAGTCAATTGTAATTGTGTTTTAAGACATTGAGGCAACAATGAACAGTTTGGTTAATTTTTTTCAGTATGGAATTATTTCAATAAAGTTTGATTTAAAAATGACTCACTGAAATTACTCTTGCTCTCTTTGGATGATCTAACATTTGATATTTCTTCTAGAAATATATAGAAAAGTCAGTGAAGTTAAGACTTAGGTTCAATCTGCATGTATTTGTAGTGGTTATAAATTGGTTGCTCTGTTTTGATTATTGTTTTGTACAGGAGCATGCATATTTGCAACCTTTCATTTTCAAGCTTTCAGAGTCAAACTAATCTATGTGGAACATAATATGGTCTTTAACATAACACATACATTACCATCAAATCAAATCCTATTCTCACTATCTGAAATCATATAAAACATACAGTATCTCACAAAAGTGAGTACACCTGTCACATTTATGTAAATATTTTATTATATATTTTATTATATATATGGGACAACACTGAAGATATAATACTTTGATACAATGTAAAGTAGTCAGTGTACAGCTTGTATAACAGTGTAGATTTGCTGTCCTCTCAAAATAACTCAACACACAGCCATTAATGTCTAAACTGCTGCCAACAAAAGTGAGTACACCTCTAATTGAAAATGTCCAAATTGTGCCCAATTAGCCATTTTCCCTCTCCGGTGTCATGTGACTCATTAGTGTTACAAGGTCTCAAGTGGGAATGGGGAGATTATGTGTTAAATTTGGTGTTATCTCTCCCACACTCTTCACACTGGTCACATGCCACAACATGGGAAATAACTCTGAAAAAAAGAATTGTTGCTCTACATAAAGATGGCCTAAGCTATAAGAAAATTGCCAACACCCTGAAACTGAACTGCAGCACAGTGGCCAAGTGGTTTAACAGGACAGATTCCACTCAGAACAGGCCTCGCCATGGTCAACGCACGCATGCTCAGTGTCATATCCAGATGTTATCTTTTGAAAATAGTAATGCAAACAGTTCGCTGAAGACAAGCAGACTAAGAACATGGATTACTGGAATCATGTCCTGTGGTCTGATGAGACCAAGATAAACTTTGGTTCAGATGTTGTCAAGTGTGTGTGGTGGAAACCAGATGAAGAGTACAAAGACAAGTGTGTCCTGCCTACAGTCAAGCATGGTGGTGGGAGTGTCATGGTCATAATACCTTAAACACACCTCCAAAATGACCAATGCCTTGCTGAAGAAACTGAGGGTAAAGGACTGGCCATCTGTGGGGCAAACGGAAGGTGGAGGAACACAAGGTCTCGAACATCCACCAGCTCCATAATGTCGTCATGGAGGAGTGGAAGAGGATTCCAGTGACATGTGAAGCTCTAGTGAACTCCATGCCCAAGAGACGCAGGAAAATAATTGTGTTTACACAATTTGGACATTTTCACATAGGGGTGTACTCACTTTGGTTAACAAACATTTAGACATTAATGGCTGTGTGTTGAGATTTTTTGAGGGGACAGCAAATTTACACTGTTATACAAGCTGTACACTTACATTGTATCAAATTGTCATATCTTCAGTGTTGTTCCATGAACAGATAGAATAAAATATTTACAGAAATGTGAGGGGTGTACTTACTTTTGTGAGATATTTTATTTATTTATGCAGATTGAGAGTGGAGAAGATGGCTCCATGTCCCCCATGTCCCCTGGAGATGGATGGGTCCCAGACCTGAGTGCTGGGAACAGGACATCTGTGTGCTCCATCAGCTCAGAGGATACCAACCACTCCCCCCTCTCCCGCCAGTTGTCTGGATGTAAGCTGCTCTGTATTCACCCTGTGTTACACAAATACTACTCAGAAATGCTGATGTTGTTGTAGTGGATGTAATCAAACTGGGCTTGTTTCGCTTGGTGCAGCACATTATACGTTTTAGCAGATGTTTTGCTTTAACTTATCAGCAGGGATGACTTAAAGCAGAATGCATTGTTTGATGGACAGGTGGGGACAGACAAAGCCTGGACAGTGGCTTCAGCCAGAAAGACAATATGGACAGCCCTTACACAGGCCCTTTCTGCGGCAGAGCCCTTGTCCATACTGACTTCACTCCCAGCCCTTATGATATTGAATCTCTCAAACTGCAGGTCAGGTTCTTATATACAATGCAGTTCAAAACCAAAAGAATTGAATGATTTGTCATATTATTATATTTTATTTTATATGTAATAATAATGTATATATAGCATATTTGAATCTTTTTATACACTTATTTGTAAGCAAATACCCTACAATTTTTAGAGAAAAGACTGATTCCAAATTTTTGAATGGTAGTATACAAATAAGAAACTTTTTTTTCCAAAAGTTGTGAAGAGTGCCTCATCATAATACGCTGCATTCAACAAAATTCTTCAAAGTGGTGTGTTTTGTATTTGCATATTAACTGCTGATGTGTGCTGTCTGCTACACAGAAAGGAGATATTATCCAGATCATTGAGAAGCCACCAGTTGGCACCTGGACTGGTAAACTCAATAACAAAGTGGGCTCCTTTAAGTTCATCTATGTCACCATTCTGCCAGAGGAGAACACACCACCAAAAAGGAAGCGGTGCCACAGCCAGGCCCGTCGCAACAAACCCAAACCCCAAACCCTGGAGGAGGCTCTGGAGAGGACTGGGCTCACTGTAAGATTGTGCTTTTTACTAATGACATTAGTATTCACATGACTCTCCAACCTGCTCACTGATTCTTAACCTCAAAGAGCTGAGGCTGTTGGCTTTTGTTGGGCTTTTTGTTAGCTTAGTAATGCAGCTGCAGGATACATATTTTAGACTGCGTAGCAGAGAGTTTACCAATTTTGCAGCAACTGATGGTCAGTGATTGTAAATGTACATAGTGCATCTACGCGGTAAATGCAACTGATGAAGTGGCTAATGAGTGAATTAACAAGGAAGGTTAACTAAACACACCAGGAGCTCAATGTACTGCGGTTTATATGATCAAACTGTGACTCTTAATAGTTCACTTCTGTGTTTTCTAGGATCTAGGAAGTCTTCTCTCTATGCATGGTTTCCAAAGTCTGGAGGACTTTGGAGCCCTGAAGGAATCCCACCTGAATGAGCTTAACATCACAGATCCTGTACAGAGGGCTAAAATACTGACAGCGGCCGAACAGCTTCATGATTGTATGTGCCTTTTTCTTTCCTTTTTCTCCTTTTACAATCTATCTGAATCCATAATCAACAAGTAAATGAAACCTCAGCAGTTTTTTCAAAGAGGGAGTGATTTTATCACTTGGGAAAGAGCCATGAAAGTAGATGAAGCTTGGCAATAAGGGCTGAATGTGTTTTAAGAAAAGAAATACCATTCACTCCCCCAAAAGTCTCAGGTATTTGAGTTTATTGCTTTCAGATTTCCACACTTGGTTCTACTGCTGGAAAGCCAGCTCACACTGAATCTGCTCTGGTCCATGGAAACTTATTTCTGTCTTTCTTTGAAACGGATCATTAGCCTTAATGTGAAAATTCCCACTTTACTATCTCTCCTCATTAAATGCATTGCTGCGTGGTTGGATTAAAGCCCAGCGGTCATGTACACTGGCATGTTTCAAACTGCTAATTGGAAAACCTGCTGACTGTTAACCATGTCCCACTTATTAGTTCAACATACTCTAAACATTCTTGTGTCAAGTCTTTTGGGAGACTGTTTCATTGAAAAATTATGGTGGAAAAGTGGAGCAACAAACCCATGAGCAACAGTCAGGCTGATACAATTGCACCATCTAATACTTTCAGAACTAGAACTTTCAGTTCTTTCAGTTTATTAAATCAGCTAATGCTACTCTGACATTGTATTGTAGATGTATTAGCAAAGCACTCTGTAAATGCTAAACCCTTGGCAAGTAAAACAATCTTTAATCTAGCAGAATTATACAAAGACTGGCTGAATCATTTTTCTAGCTTAGCTCTTAGGAAGGTGGAAAGGAAATGTGTTTGCCACTTAGCAGTGTACTCTGAAACATCTTTTACCATAGAGAAGAAAATAATGCCACCCTACAATTCCTTATGATGAGCCATTCACAGAAACACTCAACACGACAAGAATGTGTGAGCTGATGTTTTTTTTTAAACTTCCTGTGAAATGTTTACATGCATAGGGGACATCTATTTTCCAAACATTTTTCAAACTGCTTTATTTATGTTTCACTCATGAGCTGACAGTGTGTGACACCCACATAGGGGACATTTTAACATTATTTGTTAAGTAATAAATGATTGGACATAGGACATATTTTTTTATTATTCAGTTGCAGCTAATTTGTTTTAATAAAACTTGCAAAGTCAAGTAATCGTTAATATTCAAAAACCTTCAAATTAGATGAACCCCTAAGTTTTTTTCTATATTATGACCATCATATTTTCAACATCGGATTTTCACACAATTAAAAAAGAAATAAAGCTCAATTAACATGTGTTCAGTGTTTATATGTAAGTCAGTGAAGTGCTAAGTGAAGTGTCTATTCTCTTTGAGCAGCTGAGGAAGAGTCTGATGAAGAGGCAGAAAATGCAGAGGAGAAGGCAGATATGCCGAGAGACTCAGGATGCTACGAGAGCACAGAAAACTTGGCCAATGGACGTGAAGAGGCAGAGACGGACCTGGAGCCTGAGGAAACAGCCGAACAGCTGGAAGCAGTTCAGGAGCAGTTGCAGGAACTGACAGTGGAAGAGGGTTCTTGAGGGCTACGCAGGGAAGCAGCGATGAATACCACCACCAGCCTCTCTTTCTGGGCGTCCATTCACCTCATGAAGGATCAAAACTGCTCATTTTGAGCTTGTAGCAACCCGAGTCCCATCACAAAGCTCTGCTTCAGACGCTGTCATGTAAACTGAACCACCGGGAATTGACTGCATGTCTGTGATTTGTCTTTGGAAGTGCGAGGAGGCTTTTAAAATGTCCTCATTGAACAGACAGTGCTTTTTCTTCTGTTATTTTGATAACATGCTTTTAATATCTCATAAATGAATTGCACTGTAAACATGTAAGCATGTTTTGGGGCGTCCTTGCCAATAATAGATCTATTCACTTCTATACAGTTACTGTTTAGTGATGAAATGTTTGAACTTCCTACTACATTACACAAATGTTTTATAATGTGGTATTTTCACTATGAATGTATAATATAGGTTTAGCAGAAGTGTTAATATTTTTTGCAAGCAAGTTTTTTGTAAAATCTAGTACATGGAGAGTGAACGTGTGCTGATTAATTTTACCATCAACATGCAATTCTGTATATTATATATACTGTATATATATACTGCTCAAAAAAATAAAGGGAACACAAAAATAAGACATCCTAGATCTGAATGAATGAAATACTCGTATTAAATACTGTAGTGGATTTGGTGTGGAAACCCGCTGCAGGAAAATTAGCACTCTCACACAAGGGCTTATGTGCAAAATGGAACATTGCCCACTCCCTTTAATACCAGTCTTGAATAAGACTAGGAAACCTGTGCGCTCTCTTTACCCTCATGTCAGAACACCTGACAACAGCCTGTATTTATTTAAACACACAAATTTCCTCCCCAGCAGTTTTCCCAAAACATGCCCCTTTATCCCTTAACTCCCATGATGCCACTGGGGAAGGCAGCCACTGGAGTGGCAGCTCCACCCCAACTATCACTACAATATTTTGTTCTTTACATAGTTGAATGGAAATCAAACTTATCAACCCATGGAGGTCTGGATTTGGAGTCCCACTCAAAATTAAAGTGGAAAAACACACCACAGGCTGATCCAATTTTGATGTAATGTTGTTAATTCAAGTCCAAATGAGGCTCAGTAGTGTGTGTGGCCTCCACATGCCTGTATGACCTCCCTACAACGCCTGGACATGCTCCTGATGAGGTTGCGGATGGTCTCCTGACTAAAGCTTCCGCCAACTCCTGGACAGTCTGTGGCGCAACGTAGCATTGGTGGATGGAGTGAGACATGATGTCCCAGATGTGCTCAGTTGGATTCTGGTCAGGGGAATGGATGGGCCAGTCCATAGCATCAATGCCTTTATCTTGCAAGAACTGCTGACACACTTCAGCCACATGAGGTCTAGCATTGTCTTGCATTAGGAGGAACCCAGGGCCAATCACACCAGCATATACTGTACTGAACTATACTGTCTCTCAAGGGTCCTGAGGATCTCATCTCAGTACTTAATGGCAGTCAGGCTTCCTCTGGCAAGCACACCATTACTGACCCACTGTCAAACACTTCATGCTGGAGGATGTTGCAGGCAGCAGAACGTTCTGCATGGCATCTCCAAACTCTGCCACGTCTGTCACATGTGTTCAGTGTGAACCTGCTTTCATCTCTGAGGAGCACAGGGCACCAGTGGTGAATTTGCCAGGCTTGGTTTTCTCTGGCAAATGCCAAACATCCTTCATGGTGTTGGGCTGTAAGCACAACCTCCACCTGTAGACGTCGAGCCCTCATACCACTCTCGTGGAGTCTGTTTCTGACAGTTTGAGCAGACACATGCACATTTGTGGCCCAGTGGAGGTCATTCTGCAGGGCTCTGGCAGTGCTCCTCCTATTCCTCCTTGCACAAAGGTGCTACAGCCTCCTCCACGTCTCCTGATGTACTGGCCTGTCTCCTGGTAGCGCCTCCATGCTCTGGACACTACGCTGACAGATACAGCAAACCTTCTTGCCGCAGCTCGCATTCATGTGCCACCCTGGATGAGCTGCACTACCTGAGCCACTTGTGTGGGTTGTAGACGGCGTCTCATGCTACCACTAGAGTGAAAGCATATATATATATATTAGTTATACAGAATTGATGATTTCTTGGCAACTTTTTAGAGAATATGAATGATAACACAAATGGTTACTAATCGTAAGTGGTTGTTTACTGTTTTTAAATCGTAATCACAATAGAAACTACCCAAATGACCCTGATCAAAAGTTTACATACCTTGATGATTTGGCCTGATAACATTCACACAACTTGACATAAACAGGTTTGAATGGCTATTACAGGAACCATCTTCATCTGTGATCTGTTTGCTTGTAGTTAGTGGGTGTGTATAAGAGGTCAATGAATTTTTGATCTCCTGACAGACCCTTGCATCTTTCATCTAGTGCTGCACTGACATTATTTTGATTTAAGTCATGGGCAGGATCTGTGGAAAAAGGTAGTTGAACTCTATAAAACAGAAAAGGGATATAAATATCAAATTAATTAAGAATGCCAATCACCAAACCTGGCCATTAAAACTGTGCAGGACATCCGCCCTTTGGGGACCCCTGATCTTCCCAAAGGAGTTGAGTTTTTTTTTAAGCAAAGGATGATTTTATACTGTTGATTTTGCAGTGTATCCCAATCTTGCTCCAGAAAGCCAGTCAATTCAAGGCAAGTCGATTTTATTTATACAGCGCTTTTTACAACTGACGTTGTCACGAAGCAGCTTTACAGTTTATAGAATCTGGGTCTGAGACCCCAATGAGCAAACCAAAGGCGACAGAGGCAAAGAAAAACTCCCTTATTATAGAAAGAAACCTTGAAAGGAACCCACCTTCCTCTGGTCAACAGCAGAGAGTGATAAAGAGAACAAACAACAATGAACAAATAAGACTAAGAATTCAATATGAAGAGGCATCTGCAGTTCCTCGTGTGAAATCAGGTATCTTGTTCTCTGTTCAGTAGGCGTGAGGGGCCTACTGCCCTACACCTTAGTGTGTTTTTCCTGCTCCAAACACACCTAACCAGCTCATTAACAAACCATCACTGAGCTAAAGAACACCACAACACGCATCCAGGACCAGGTTTAGCCAATGTCTACAAACTTTGACACATAACTCAATCGTAAGTCAGTAATTATGACACAATGACAAGAGTGATAAGAAGTATAATTTAATGAACATACACTGATCCAGCATGTAAAAAGTGAGAAGTATGAGAGAATCACAGTGTTAATACAAAGAATGTGAACATAAATCAACGTGATGCCTTATATTGTATACATTATACACTGTAAACATATCTAGAGCGGACCTTCATTTGCCTATTTTTCAATACATATTAAATCCCTACAAAGACTTGGCATTAGTACTGATTTTTAATGGATCTTCTTTTAGCTTTATCATGAAATGAACACTCTGCTAGACTGATCATGAAATAATTAAACCCTTCATGCATGCTCGCTCTCCCTCCACAGTGCAGAGGGATCATGTAGCAACTTTACACATCAGCTTACAGGACCGGAGCGTTCTCACAAAAAACAAAAAGTGATTTTACTCATTTTACAGCATCAATAAGCATAACTGAAAACCACATATACAAAAGGTACTCCTTAAAAACATAGCAAATCTGCATCAAATCTAGCGCCCAACTACAGCTCAGCAAGTACATATTACATATTTCAGTGGTTGTAGTCTTGTTCTTACATTTGGTGGTCAAGGGCTTCTATTAAAGCAGCAGAAGAATCTGACCTGCTGGTTGACTTCCTACTGGAGCTTAATGGTGGTACATCCAGCAAATACTACAAAAAATGCTCCAAAAAGCAACAGAAAAGACTAAGAAGACTTGGAATGAATACAACTCTTAAAAAGATATGGAAAACCCAGCCACTAATGTCCAAAACTGTTTCCATCTCAAGCATTTCTACCATCACTTTGCTGTGCATTCTCTCTGTAGACGAACACTGATTAGACACAGCGTTAACACCACTGACAGGTAAAGTGAATAATTCGTTTTTGTTTTTCCATTAAAATATTAGGCAGCAGTTCCTGAAAAAAGCTGCAATCTGAGCCACCATCTCCCAAATCGCAGGGCTTATGGAGTGTTCAAGGTGTGCGGTAGTTTGTATGTGGGGAGTGAAGGCGGTGTATGGTCTGATCGCTAAAAGGAGCTCCTTTTCCACAAAAAATATCAATGCTAGCTCTGACAGAAAATCATCAGCACACAGTGCACCATAGTCACCATAGAGTGGTTTCATGGCTGCGTGACTTGCACAATATCAGGCATGTGATGTTAATGTTATTGCTGACTGGTGTATGTCAGTCTAGGTATCAGTCTTCATGTCACAGTCCAACTCCAAGTCTGTTTCTAGAACATACAAATACTGACCACTTGCCCTCTTCTGTTTTAACTCATATGACACAAAATAAAGGTTGGTCATAGTGCTCAAAAAATGTGTAAGACATATGCTGCCCCATCCCAGGTCACACAAGAAAGAAAAAAAGAAACAAGAAGGGGAAATGAAATTTCACAGGCCTGGAGATACTGAAAATTTCATAAATGGTAACTGTAATCATTCATCATTTTACACCAATAGCATCCTTCCACTAAAACTTTGCTTAAGCATACACAGAAGTGCCTACTCCAGCACACAATTAAACAATAAAATGTATTGAAAGAAAAGACACTCACACAGATCACAGACTAACATGGGTTAAATATGTTGCCCACTAAACAATCAATGAGACAATTTCGTTCACCTCTGAAAACCAGGCTTTGTAAACTCTATAGTTCCCTGGCTCTCAGCACATCAACCAATGATGAGAATATTACATGAAGTACTTTCCCTCTTTTCCAGCTGTGCTACTAGTCGGGTGGACAGGGGTCTCAGCTTTAGAGTGATTAGATCACTCACGGTAGAGATGGAGAAGAAAAGAACTGGAGTGCTGAGAAAGGAAATTGCCTACAGATCAAGAGGCGAGAAAGATGAAGAGGAAGGAGGCAGTTCTGACATGACCTTGCTTCAGTAGAAGGGAGCTCGGTCACCAGGTGAGTGAGACAAATTCATTCTCTTTTTGGAGAATATTCACAACCTTTCAATATATATATATATTTTTTACAGTATATACATTTATACCATGGCTTTGCTTTCTTTCTTTTTTTGCTCGTCAGTGTATCAATGGTGTTCTGTTTAGAAAACAAAAGCCAACTCCAACACTCAGACTAATTTGGATAGTGTTATGACATGGAAATTTGAAAGGTTACTCTGTGAATGGCCTATGTTGTCTGCAGCTTTTAGATAAGGCACTGTTATAAGTGTTTGAACAGGCCAACCTCTTTGCTTTGAAACTACCCCCCACCATCACCAAAGACACACGCACACACATACACACACACACATGCACTCAGTTTGCTGAAACACAGAAGATGCATGTGAATAGCCTTTGTGTACTGACCTGAAACATGTATTGACCATAGAACACCAAAAAGTTGCACTTCTTTAATTTTGTTGAGAGAGAAAAACAAATGTTGTTTCAGCCAACCGGACTATGACAGACACTTTAAAAAGCTGTAGGAAGCAGACTGCTGTATGGTCTCACTCATTGGAAACCATAACTGACAAATTCCAGATGTCCAAGGTGTTCCCATCTGAGAACAAGTCGTCTAATCCTGCACATAGTGTATGTCTTCAAAATAACCCCTCTTATGATTGTGTTGCATAGGTCCTCTACATAATCTAGAATGTTTCATACGATATACAGTAGTTCAGGAGCATTAAACGAATAGTAAAAAGTCTTTCAAAAATGGCTAATGCCATTTGCAGGAAAGCGTTGCAGGTATAATGTCAACAATACACAGCCAGTTTGTTGACATTTCCCTTATTATTTTTTTTTTGTCATGCAGCATTTTGGAGGAAGATAAAGGGTGACCAGGCACCTCCAGAAGCTTTCAACAGTGAGGAAGTGGTTCAGGCAACCCCTCTGAGAGGTCATTGTCTGGACATGGACACTGTAGAGTCTCAAAGTCTTGGCCAGGACCCGCCACTCTGTCGACTGTTCAAATGGGAGGAGTCCTTAGCAAATGAGCGTTTATAGGTTTATGTCAAAGGTCTAGTGGGCAGACTCCTTTACAATGATGGGGGCTGGGGATACTTTGGGGCTAAGGTCTCTAGGACTGGACGGTTTCTCCTCTTTTGGAATGCTGGCCGTGGTCTTGGGGGCAGCTGCGGCAATACTGGGCTTGACCTCGTCAGGAGTGTGTTCATTGGGAATCAGAGGAGCTGTGGTTTTCTGGAGAATAGAGGACAATATGATTAGCACAACAGAAACCCAAAGTCAAATAGACAGCAGAGCATATTGATTAATATTGTTGATCAGAGAACAGTATCAGTAAGTGTGAGTGACTACATCAGGATAAAGTCTTAAAGGAAAATTACATATTTTTTTCATAATTAAATAATTAATGAGTAAGCATTTTTTTATGTCAAACCTCCATTCTAGAGAAACCCATTTAATGATAGTTTTTATAAAATACTTGATGATACCATGATGAGGTGTACATGCAAGAAACTGTGCAGCAAAATGGTCCTCAGTTAAATCCACATTTACCACTATTTTATCATTATCAGCATTACATATACTCAGAAAACAAATGTAGGTTCACTGGTCATTTTGGATAGTAAATATTTATAAAAATATATTTTCACTCTCTTGCTCCTATTATCTGAAATACTTTGTTTACATCAATGATTTTTTCCCTTCAGTGCAAAATGAACTCAAGTCACATTGAGGTTTTATTTTTGTTTTGCACTACAAGGCTAATGTAGCTAATAAATAAGAAAAGTTTATATTGCAGTCATTATGCAAGCTTCACATACTTTCCTACAACTACAATACAACTCAGTTTGTAAACTGCTGCTACTTCTGTTTTTTGGCTATACTTAAGGCTGTTACAATATCAGATTTTCTACATATTATTATTATGGCCAAGAGTTCACGATAAGAATATTATCACAACACATAAATGTGTTTGCATGTTTGCAACGACTAATAATTTGAGTAAGCAAGGAAGTGGGAGTGTCAGCACTGAGAAGCAATATTGCCACCTACTGTTAGAGTTTAGACCAGACAGATGACTGCATATGTATTCCTGATATGTCCATGATATCAATATTTTTTTAAATATATCATTATTGTCAATAGCTGTATACTGAGACACCCCTAGCTAAGCAACATATTTTGGATTAGATTAGCTCATGTGGTGTCTGACACAATGTGTGGAGATGAAAAGGAACTGCACAAGATCGGCATATCAGCTCATCTGTTAAACATGGTGGTGCACATGGTGCTACACTTATCTTCATTGATGATGTAACAGATGATGACCGTTGCAAAGTGAATTCTGTGGTACATAGAAATATCTTATATGCTCAAGTTCCAATAAATGCCTCCAAACTCAACAAGACTCAAGATAACAGTCCCAAACATGCTACTAAGGCAATGTGGGTTTCTCTTGAATGGCCAAGCCAGAAATTGGATTTAAATCCAATTGAGCATGGCTTCCATATGCTAAAGAAAAAACCTAAAAGCACAAGCCTCAGGAGCAGTAGTTTAAAGTGGCTGCAATAGATCTCATTACCTGAGAAGATGCCTGGTTATGTCTGTGAAGGATATGCAACAGAATACTAAACATGAAGCTTTAATATAATCTACCATTACATTGTCCCAAACATTATGGTGCCCTAAAATAAAGGGTGAAAATAAAATACATGGTGAAAATATAATGTATACAAATAACTTAGTCTTAAAGCTTGGAATGTGTACTTTAATCATGTCTGAATTGTTTAATTTAAAATTTTACACTGGGGAGCAGAGGGGTAAACCAAAGAAAAATGTGCCTTTGACCCAAACATTATGGCAGGCACTGTATCTAAAGCTCAGAGTATTTTTCCCTTTTTTCCTTTAAGCCTCCCCTGGAGCAAAGTATTGAGTCGGAATTGCCAACATTTGACTCAATATGTAAAGACAAACCTCTGAAAAGGTCACCTGATTATATGTACTGCCTCCCTGAGTGCCAGAGCCGCCAGAATAATGGACCTCACAGTGATGAAAATACACCCACACAACCTCATATCTTTCAAGGCTTTCAGTAACTTCCAGCACAGGTTACAAACACACCCACTCACATACCCTCCACTCACCCACACACAAAACCAACCAAATCAGCCATTCAGATCTTAAACTAAATGCCTTCAGCTGCAGAGCAGAACTAAGAGGAACACTGAAATATAAATACTCAAACATTCCATGCCTGCACCTGGATTTTATAAAGACAAGAGCAAACAAAAGCAGCTTAGTAGACTTATTTAACAAAACTCTTCTGTAACTTCTCATACCCTCCCATCGCCTTCCTTGCTTCAACTGAATGTGTAAATGATTTAGGCAGTAAGCTTATTCTTTTATGCAAAGTCACTCTATTATGCACCCTAGAAACCTTGAACAATTTTATGCTACACACACACACGTACACACACACGCACACACACACGTACACAGAGAGAGAGAGAGAGAGAGAGAGAGAGAGAGAGAGAGAGAGAGAGAGAGAGAGAGACATGCAGAGACACGCAGAGACAGGCAGACAGACACGCAGACCGAAAGCTTACAGTGTTGGGTAAAACTGGGTTGCTTTTGGTGGCTGCAGCCTCAGAAGTGGGTAGAGATGGAGGAGAAGAGGAGCTAGGACATTCTTCACACATTAGCCCTCTTCTGTCCAGAACACTAGAAGGTGTGCAAAACAGAAATTCATGCTTTATATTAGTTAATACCACTGGATTTAATTAAAACCTAAATCTTATATTTAAAAAATATTAGATTTGATAAAATCATGTGTGCCACAATTATTGGCACCCCTAACAATTCCTGTAAAATAAATGTAACTGAGACATTTCTAGGTTTTAAATTTGTAATTAGGAACTTTCAATACTACTAGCTACTCGCCTAAACCTGCCTGTATCTACAGTCAGAAGAATAATAAAAACGTTTAAAACAACTGTAACCATGACAAACAAGGCTCCAAGTTTATCATAATGCAAAGAGAGTAAGATGATATAAGAAGTAAAAAAACTCACTGTTAGAGATTTGCACAAAAGAGTGGTACCTTGGGGTCACAGTTTTCAAGACCACCCTAAGACAATATCTCCAGGCCAACAAACAAACTGTTTGAGGTGTAAACATCTTTGCTTTGGACAGATAAGACTAAAGTTGAGCTTTTTGGCAACAAACATTCTAAGTCTGGCATAAATCCAAGGATGCATATGCTGAAAAGCACCTCATTCCCACTGTAAAGTATGATGGAGGGTCTGTGGTGTCTCTCTTCTAAAGGCCCTGGGAACCTTGCTACATGGCATCATGAACTCCAGGAAAATACCAGGAAATTTAAAATCAAGATCTGGTGGCCTCTGCCAGAAAGCGGTCACTGGGGCTTGCAGCAGGATAATTACCCTAAACATATTGCAAAATCTACACAAAAATGGCTCAGCAGAGACAAAATTGAGCTCCTCCCAAGACCATCTCTGTCCCCAGCCTCAACCCCACTGAAAAACTGTGGGGTGAGCTGAAGAGAGTGCATAAGACAGGACACAGGACTCTGGACAATCTAGAACCTTCTTTAACCTTGTGAAATGTTACAGAAGAAGATTAAGTTTTGGCAAAAGAGGGTTAGTTGAAATATTAACAGTAGTGGTGCAAATGATTGTGGCACAAAAGATTTCATGTAAATCATTGATTTATTAATGTGGGATTTTATTAAAGATGCACTTTTTCTATTTTTGTGTTGTGAGCCTATATTTTTGAGGGGAAGACATATTAAAAAGCCTAAGAACACATCTTAACCAGGGGTGTCAAAAATTTTGGTACAATGACAAGATTGAACTTTTTCACAATATTCAAAATTTCTGAGATTTTGGGATTTATTATGTGAAATTCCAAGAAACAAAGGCTTGACTCATTTTAATCTATGTGTAATGAATCTATACAATATATGTATTTCACTTTCTGAAAGGAATGTCAAGAAATATTGAACTTTTTCACAATAATATATAGTATATGTACACACACACACAATAATTTCAACTGTGTATTGAGCAAAAAAATCTGCCATTTCCAGCCATAGCCATTTTCACCCCTAGCTACCATTACTTGTCATAATATTTATGTTTATATTGTATTATATTCAATTAATAAACACTATTTTTTTTGGTTTTGTGTTTTTTTTATTTGCTTACTTTGGTATATGTTGTTTTATGTAAGACAATATTATTATTATTATTATTATTAAGCTTTATTTATAGAGCACTTTTCATGCATCAGGATGCAGCTTAAAGTGCTTTACAATATACATAGTTAATATAATTTGTTATACATTTGGAAAAAAAAGTGCAAGAATGACAAATAAATAAGAGTGACAACAGAAAAAGAGCATTTAGAGGTTCAAATAAACAAGATAAACATGAGATGGTAAGATTTATGTATAGTGGTTAGTGATGTGTTTTGTAACAAATCTATTAATGGAACACTATTAAATAAAAACTTTTTTAACTGTTTTTTAAAAATGACTTACTATGGATGCCTGGCAGATATTAATCGGAATTGTATTCCATAGTTTGGGTGCATAAAAACTAAAGGCTGCTTCTCCAGTCTTCTTTTGGTTAATTTTAGGGACCTTCGGTAAAGCAGCATTTGCTGATCTTAAGGCTCGATTTGGGGTGTATTCCACCAGACAGTCTATAATGTATGTAGGTGCTAAACCATTTGAGCTTTATAAACCAATAAGAGGATTTTAAAATCTATTCTGAATGAGACAGTAGCCAGTGTAAAGAAGCTAAAACAGAAGTTACATTTTCTCTTTTTTTCGTACGCGTCAGAACTCTGGCTGCAGCGTTCTGAACAATCTGTAGCCTGTTGATGGTGTTTGTTGGTTGTAAACCAGTGAACAGAGAATTGCAGTAGTTAAGATGTGAAAAAACAAACATATGGAGCTGTCTTTCAGCATCCTGCTGTTTGAGAAAAGTTCTGACTCTAGATTTATTTCTTAAATGGAAGAAAGCTGTTTTAATTATTTTATTTATATGTGACTTGAAACGTAGTGGAGTCAAGACTTTGATTTCTGTTTCCTAGCAAATAGATTTCACAAATATATTGTAAAGCAGAATTAGATTTTTGTTTAACAGCTTAAATAAAGAGATAAACAGTACAAAACACACAAAAGTTATGCTAGTCTACTTGTTAGAAAAGTGGCTAATACTAACTAAAAAAAACAAGCTTTGCTTCATTTATTAAACACAATTCTACGTAACAGCAGACATTTGCATAGGTTCACATTCACAGCACTGCAGTATATAATGTAAGGGACATGTATCATTAGTTACAAATAAAATTATACAATAAATCTGTTACTCTTATTGTTAATCAATTATAGAACAATAAGAAACAAGCTTAGATTTTATGATATTGAAAGGCATACTTTTTACATGAGCTTTGTAACTACAAAGTTAAAGAAGCATGAAACAAAACATGCAATGGACTGAACTGCATTTGCAGTGTAACACTGCAATTTATTTATTTATTTGAACTGCTGAAGCACTCTTTAAAAACATTCACATTACAAAGACAGATGTCAGTGTGAACCCTACCTGGGATAAGCTGGGCCACAAAGCACTTCACAACAGTTCTTGATGAAGTTCTTGTGACTGTATGGGTTTTGGACACGGTTCTTCCCCGACCATGAGCCTTTTATCTGCACAGTGCAAGAACAAAGAAATTCAGCTAAGAACTTGTTAGTGCCAGCAACCAAAACCTTCTCAGCCAAACTCTGATCATATACTGTCTTCCTGCATTCCTGTTGCTGTTGCTTGCTTAGGTTAGAAGCAGTCACTTCCAACAGAGGCATAGGCAAAAAAAATGCTTCTGGCTTATATCTTATTCAATAGTGCTGCTTCAGTTTTAGTCATTAACTCCCTCTGGGTCTGACTTGACCTAGTAAAAAAAACTAGTCAGGGATTCAAACACTGCACTTCTTAAGTAAGACAAGCCTTCTACAGCATTAGCAAGGGGTCTTTCATCCTTTCCTGGATGGAATTTAAATATGAATCAAAAAGCATTAGATAACAGGATACAGCTTTAATGACTTCTATTCCTGCACAACTTTGGTTAAATTAGAAGCAAAACGTATTATGCAGAGACAGATTCCATCTGTCAGTCACTTTCTCTTGCTACCAAAATAGAAGTTGCTCTCAGGCAGAGCTTTGAAGGTGCCCTCTGCATCCATGCCTCTCAATAAATTACCATCCATTCACCACGCACTGTTTATGGGCATGATCTGTAGCACTGCCAGCAGGTATTGATATGTCTATTATTAGACAGATCAACTTCACACAAACAAGAAATTGACATGAGCTAATGTGTCAGCCAAAAACACCCCACCCCCCACACTTTTTCACTCTTTCTCTCCCTCCCTCTGCACTGACAGATAAAGGGCTGGCAGGAGTGTTCTAAATGAATCATTATAGTAAAGTGTGAACGTGCTATAGCCCCAGAACTTCTGAGTCTGCATCTTAATCAGGGAAATTCTATCCTCAAGCAGTCCTCTATCCTCAGTCACACACACACACACACACACACACACACACAAAAGGGTGCATGTGTGGGAAGTGTGTGCATCTGAACATGAACTGCTCTAGTGCAGCAGTAGAAAATGCAATTTTCTTTCTCTTCTACAAGCCAGGCTTTGACAGCACTGTTGCCAAGGTGACAGCTGACTAGCTTTAACGCCTCAAAGAGTTTACCACAGTTCAGCGCATCCTTTTTATCTCTCCAGTCATACGACAGCAGCAGGAATCACAGTGTGACACAGGAGGGGCAACTGAGCTCAGTAATGTACAATAGGAACACTCACGTCTTCATTGGTGGTCTGGTTGAGAGAGATCAGGTACGTGTGGAAGCCGGTCAGTCCCACCACAGACCAGAGTGTGAAGAAGCACACCAGAACCTCTACCACAGTACAGTGAAGAGTTAAGGAAATAACACAATTAATACATTCACACTCCTATTCCAGCCTGCTTTGCATGAAAAGCTAATACCAGCAAGAACAATTACTCACACTAGCTTGCTGTATTAGAAGGACTTTGCCCTTTAAAAGAGTTTAAAAGTAGTTTATTCATTTGCTCATATGTACCTTAAAAAGCATTAATCAGCATTTATAAAACAAATAATTGCTGCTTTTTATTCATGAGTTGTAACTCCTTTCTATTATCTACGTAATTGTTTATGACCTAACCATCAATAAACTTATATTCTATCATTCAAACTCATAATGGCAGTCTTATTATAAAGTACTGCTATTGTAAAGTACTGCACCTATAGTAGGTCTGTTTTGCTGATTTGTGGTTAGACAGTAGCTCTGATATTGAATTTACATGTAACCTTTAAAAAACATTATTCCATGCCTCATGGTGTAGCCAATGTCTACTGGTGCATTTGCTGTGAATTTTGAGTTTGGTTGTGTATGAAACAGTTTGTTGCATATGAATACTGACAATTATTTATATCGCCGCTTAATTGAATATATGGAATATCTGGTTTGCCCTTGTCGAAGATCGTCATAACAAACGCAGTGTAACTGTTGACATACACAATGTGTCAGTGAATCATCAAAAATCAATTTCTGTAAACCTTGCCATATAGTTTAGCCATATCAGTGTCACACATGCTAAAATTTCTACTACACTAGCTAAAAACTACTACACTGTTGCGCTCATAAAGTAATACCCAAATAATATCTAAGCAACAGTGCTGTGGCCAGAAACTTACAAAGAATGAATGGCGTAGAGGGAGACTGACAACCTGCAAGATAACAGATGAGCCTGTCTGTATGTGTATATCTACTAATAGGACCTTAAATTTAGGTAGAATACAAAAAGGACCAGTGAGCGTAATTACAAGGTAAGAATATGGAGTATATATAGCGCTATACTTTGTTCTATACATTAACACTACTGCTGAGTCACATTTTTCCCTTTCATAAGTTTTTTTTTTTTAAATCAGAATAAGCTCAACCAATCTTGCTGGTCAGCAAAATAACTAGTGAACTCTACACTTCTGATATTTTATGAGTTTAATATCTGCAACTTGTAATGGTTGTGTAAACATTTCAGTTCAAAAGTGCTGACGGTCAGGGCCAATTATCTACCACAAAGTAATAAATTTGTCAGGGACAGCCAGCAAATCATGTTTGAGGGCAATGATGCATTACAGTGGTGTGCATGTTCAAAGTTTACAACATTTCCTAATATTCCTCAAATTACTAAGGGTGTATATAGAAGAGATTTTATTGTATAGTGATATGAGCTGCTTGGGCTCGACAGAAGATAAAAGGATATGTTCCAGGAGTTTCCTTAAGAGTGTTCAAAAATCCAGAGTCCACCGAGCCTGTAGCAAGAAGAGACATGCAGTGCTCATCAATACATATAATCATGCAGGAATACTGTAACGTTCTCTGTACATCTCGCAAGCTCACTTTCATTATTAAAAGGCAGAAACCTCACAGAGCAGTTTTTCACACATATGCACCCACCCACACAACCAGTCGAACTTTCATCCGACCCCCATCATGAACCCAGCCCTGGCTCATTATGCTAGTGCTGCTCATTTGTATTCCCCTCATTTAATATATAGCATTAAAAAATCATGCTTTAAAATTAAGGTTGACATTCAGGCTGTGTTCTGCTCTAAATTGCGATCAAAGGCTCAAAGCTAATTAGCCAGACTTAGTCTATTCAGCCAACTGCAGCACACTATGGAATTATTCCAGCGCATCTCTCTCTCTGTCTCTCGCCCTTCCAGCCTGTCTCCTGTGCCTTTGCATGGAAGCAGTCTGGAGCAAAGGAAGATGAAAAGCAAGGCATATCAACCTGCTGTTAACTGAACCACATCAGGAGACTTTAGAAGACATGGAAACTTCTACTGCTTTAATATGATGGAGAGAACTTCTTACGGTTACTGTTACGCTGTTCGTTGTTGGGAAGGTAAAACCCATGTGGATTCCCACCATTCCCTTCTGCTGAACCTTTATGTAAACACTAACAGACTGCAACTATCGATCAGTGGCCTCATCTTTGCATATTGCTTCTTTGTCTTCATTGACCATTAGGAAATGTCATTTCCTTGCAGATACATTCGGCTGAGTCAAAACACTCACGCAGTGCAACATGGACAATGTCGAAAGTGAAGATGTAGATGGTTAGGAGGGAAAGGGAGAACGTGAATAAGTAGAAGTAACGATAATTCCTCTTCCCCACACAGTTTCCAACCCATGGGCAGTGATGATCAAACCGATCTATATGAGAGAGAGGGAGAGAGAGAGAGAGAGACAGACAGAGAGATCAAATGTTACTAATTACAGTTGTCACAATTGAAATATAACTAATCATTGCAATAAATACTTAATAGATCAAATGTAAATTAAAATGAATTATACCCAAGTGAGTTATAAGAAACCATGCAAGTTTGAAATCAATGTACTAATTTCGAAAAACTTGGCTGGAAATTTTAGATGCATCCAGAACGATCTATGAAGCTATGGATGTTTATAAACTTGTTTACAGAATTCCTGAATAAAATTTGGGGGGGGGGGGGAACCATCTTAATAAAGAATTTGGACTGAAATAATATGTGCAAATACAATAAATTCAAGACCATTGTTAGCTTCCAATAAATATCATTCCAAAAGCAAGACATTTCATAATCTGGGCCAGCCTGCCACCATTGACGAAACAAAGAATTCTAAAATTATGCTAGTGAAACTGAAAGGAAAATGTCAGGACATCTGTCCAAAAACTGTATCTCAAGAGAAAGTTGTATATGTAGCAATACAATGACCCTTAGCACAGATGTCATTCTATGCTTAGAGACCACGCTTCAGATTGGCCATAATAAAGCAATTTTTTGAAGAACCAGAAGCAAGCGGTTGATGTAGGAAAACCAATCAACACCCCACATTTTAAGATGTTCCGTATGGAGGAATGGGCAGATGATGAATGGTTACATTCAGGAAACATTTAGTTGTAATTACAGCTGCAAAAGAAAATCACACCAGACACCGAAAGCAAAACATTCTTAACAAATAAAGGTTCAAGAATAATATTTTGTCTCATTTGTATATTTAGGTTCTCTTTGTATGCTTTCAGGAGTTGTGTGGAAGTCTGATCACTTTAAAGCAGTACTATAACTGAGATCATCAGGTTCTGTTCCTTAGTGCAAGAGATAATTAAAAGTGTGCATCAACAATACATAAAATTCTTAATTTACTCAAATGTAAAAATTTCATAAGGTTGCGCAACACTGAAAGGCACTAGAAGGCAACGTAACACACACGCGCACATGTGCACACACAAACATGCACACGCACACAAAAAAGGGGTGCCTGTGTGGGAAGTGTGTGCATCTGAACACAACTGCACACACACACCTCCTGTGTGAGTTATAAATATGCAAATTTCACTTATAACTTAATAAAGGAAGCATTTTTTTTCTCCAAGGCACCTACAGTAGAAAACGATGCTCACACAGTACTCTACAATGTTTCATAAAGATAAAAAACAACAAATTAATAAAACACAAAGCACAGAGATCTCTAAGAGCTATTGATTGCTCCAGATCAACAGCTTTCTACATCTGGCCTACATATTCGACAGCAAACCTAGCCTCTAGGTATCAGCTATGAAGAAAAATTGGCAAGGTCTGCTTGTGTGTGTGTGTGTGTAAGTAACAGACAGAGTGTAGCAGGTGCAAGCAGCCCAGACAGACAGCCCTGTGTTCACAATGACTGAGCAGAGAGAAAGAAACCTGAGCCGTCACTGTGCTCTGCAGTCTCAGCCCTTAGCTTACCTCCTTCAATTAGTACATGCATATGTGTGTGTGTGCGTGTGTGTGCGTGTGCGTGTGCGTGTGCGTGTGTGTGTGCGTGTGTGTGTGAGAAAAACCTCTTTCTGACACATCACTCAGCAAAGTAGGATTATTGTAGTGGATTCTAATGGCATGCAGAAGTACAGCAAAGGAGGACCATTGCTACTCGTGGCTTCATACACTTGGTCACAAAATCATCTCTACACTCTTTTATTGAGCTCAGCTACTGTATGGTGCACCTATTACTATGGATGGGTATCACTAAGATTTTAATGGTACTACTTCTCTTACTGGTACTTTAACAGTATTGTTTATTACTTTCAAAAGAGAAAAACTTATTAACAACACAATTAACTTGGCATTTTTTAAGAAAATCAATATCATTACAAAACAAATTTGCATCATTAGTTAACAAATTTACATTAATTGTAAAATGGAAAATAAAATTTCCCCCAAAATACAGCAATGATTTAAACATACAGAACTGGTTGATTTTTAAAAAAATCATTTTTGTTATTTTCATTGTTTCTAACATTAATGAGTTTATTTACATTATTTATTGTATTTCCCCAATGAAAGGCCACTCCACATTATAGGCCATCGCAGAAAATGCTCATTTATGTTTTCAAAATCTAAGATAAGGCCTCCCATGTTATTAGCATCAGCATTACTGAATTGACCAATGTGAAGTAGAAGCATATAATTTGACACGCCCCTGGAGACCGTTGCAGCTCTATACCAGTATTGACGTTATACTGTAGTTGATCAGTGAACTTAGCAATGTCATGCTGCAGTGCAAGTCTGCAGATTTTAAGTTACAGCTGGTTGCTTTCGCGAAAGAAAACTGCAATCATGCAGCTGGACGCCACTTTGAAGTCAATGAAAAACACTTGATTTTGCTGTCAATCATGCCTTGTGAGGATTGAGTGGGGAAAAATGGAATGTGGTGAGCATACATTCCCTTCTTCTGGTTGACAGCTATGTGCATCATAATCACGAGTGCGAATGGGGTATTTCGGTGTGGAACAACGTGAAACCTCCCAGCAGCACAAACAATGTCTACAATATCAGAGAGCGATACCAGTGGCTAAAGTGCAGCTGTCATCAGCAACAACTAAGCTGCACAGGTTGCAAACAAACTGCTTGGCAATGATGACATATATTGGCCTGATTCTGAAGGATTTGATCTATCTTTGCTTTGCATTGCTTTTCTAACTGTTCGTCTGAACTGAATTATAATTTTAGCGAATACCGGTATGTTTTCATGTTTTTAGGTAGGCCACCCCATTAAATCAAGCAAAATCTATGTATAAGCTGCAGCCTATCTGCCTGAAAATTATGATTTTCTTTTTTTTTTTTGTCTTTGAGGTGTAAAAGCAACAAAGGTGGTGATATAACCCTAAACCATATAGCAATGTTGGTCAATCAGCCTTGCTGCATTATAGAAGCATAATTGTTTCTAGTAGCTTAACGTATAGAAGCACAGAGCACAGTGTGACATCTAAAGAAATGAAGTAGCTCAGTTTTGGCAAAACTGTTCTGTTTTCCTTGTCCATGTGTAAATGCAAAAAAATGCATTTTCAAACATCTTCAAATAGGAAGGTGTTTTCAAAAATCTGTTTTTAGTGGCCAAAAACATTGTTTTTTAATGTCTCGATGTAAGGCATAACACATAATGACACAAATGATGAAGTTGGAATCAATACCTATTGAGTGACCTGAACTGGTGTTTGATATCCAAAAATAATCACCCAACATCGGGACCTGACGTCACTACTGTTCTTACATCTGAAAGCCTTTTAATCTTCACAGCAAATGTTCCAATATCTAATCCAAAGCCTTCCCACAATTAGCAAATTAGGGGCAAATTTCCAATTGACCCCCTTGAGTTACCCAGGTTTTAGATACAAGCAAAAGCTTTAGCACAGAACAAAGTAGTGCAACTACATGGAAAAGGCAGAAATTTATTCACTTTCTGCCAAAAGTTCTGATAAGATGTCAACAACAACTTGCTACTTCTAAGTATTTTTTTTCCACCGATTCAACAAAAGACAGTTCAGAGCATTTTTGATTCCCTCAAACAACTCAGCAAACACATTTCAGTTTAGTATTAAGCTTCACAGCACAGCTACTTTTAATAGTTTCTAGAAAAATTCTGGTGCTGACAGACAGCAATGGACAATGGCTCACTCACCCACACAGTTGTCACATATACTGCAGTGGGAGGCGCGAGGTGGCCTGAAGATCTTGCAGGTGTAGCAGTACTTCAGCTTGACAATCTGGTTGTTGATCTGCACATTCCTAATGCGTGGAGGAGGCCTCTGGCCTGCCTGGATGCTGCCGTTGGCTGCTTCTGCAAAATTGATACAAATGTTAAATGATCCAGCAAATAACTGTTTTTTACCATACTGACATCATAGGCTACAAATGACCAATCACTAAATGTTTCATCCTGACCAACCTCACATGTTCCCGACCAGAATCAGAAAAACTTTATTGACCCTGGAGGAAATTGCTGGTGTTTTTATTCTGTAAGAATGATTTTGCATTGTTTTCTCACACAAGTGTGTAAAGCCATGTGAGTGACTCTGACAGACCAAATGGGAAAACATCATTACAAATTGCATTTTTATTCTTGTAATATTATTTTAATGCTTTGTCATCAGTTTACACACAATTTTTACAGATGACAAAAGCTAATGCACACATTAAAATTTGATGGGCATTTAACACTCAAGTCAAGAAGATGAATGAGAAAATAAAAGAATGGATTCTTCACCAACACAGCTGAAATGCTGCTACAGGGTTGTATGTGCAAAGGAGATTAACAAAAGTCTTGGGACTATATCTCCATGCTGCCACCTCCATTTTCCTATTATACGAGTGTAAATCACAATGCAATTGTAATATGTTTTCATGGAAATGTTCAAACAAAGATGGTCATCTTAATTTGTGTGCAAGGTATGCTCTGTTGCTCCTGATACAGGATAAGTGAAGGCTACAAACAAACACATAGTAATGATGTTCTTTACAATGTAGATAATACAGAATTTAAAATGTGCATTAACAATATGTAAATTCCCAAAAACCCTAATTTACTCAAAATGTAAAATTTAATCAGGTTGCTTAACACCAAAATCCCTGAAAGCAACAAAACACGCACACACACGCACACAGAGCAAAGAAACCTGAAAATGTCAGCGAAGCACTGCTTTGAGAGTTAGCTCCCACACAAGATGATCACAGAGTTATTACGTCTTTATATGTCTTTATCATATTATTATTGCAATGAAGAGTTTAGAATTTAGAGTAAACTGTCAGCATTATGGGCCTTGCTCCAAAAAGTGGTGTATAGCATGTTTGCCAAAACACTACACTAAAAACAAGAACAAGAAAATCTATAATTATTTTCTCTTCTCTAGGCCAATGAAATTTAAATTCAAAAACTATTATTTAGCTGCTTTGTGTTTGAGGACAGAAGTGGGTGATTATTTCCTCACAAACATTACCCACAGTTCCATTGGTCTGTGGCTGCTTTTGCATTAGTAATGGCAGAATGGTTTGTCTTCAAAACACAGGGCAGATTGTAAAGTGTGTAAAGTAGCTTTTTCTCTGCTTGTGCCCTTGCCTTGTGGAAGCATGCAGGCATCCAACTGGCATTCACTCAGGTGTCAGTCTTTAATGGGCTGAGGGGACAGAGGACAAAACTTGCACTCTACAATTCAATTACCCCAAAATGTACACACATGTACACATGCACAGACGCACACACGCACGCACACTTTAAAACAGAGAAATGTAATAGTAAAGCTCTAAAAATTAAATAGAGACAAAGAAAAGAAAATTTTATTGGAATTATTTTTTTGCACCCAGCCGCAGCAATCTAGCAAAGCTGTGTTGCCTATAGGCTGTACCTATAGCTACAGTGCAGGGGAGTGTGAGGACAAATAGCGGTTACTGGGCCAGCCTGGCAAGAAAAACATAATGGGCCGTTCTGAGAGACAATTAAAACATTATTTGTTACTGTGTTGGCACATAACAGTGGTTGTCTTGCTCCTGAACACAGCTGACCATTAGCAGGAGTGATTATTTATAAGCACCATGCACTGTCTTTCAAATTGCTACTGCCTTTGTTCCACAACCACCTTTCCTGAAGGTGCTGGAGAGGAGAGTGAGGAGCAGAGAGAGAAGCAAAGGAAGGGAGAATAGATATAAAAGATAGAATATGGATGGAAAAAGCATGCATCTACAGTAGAGCCAGTGGCAGCCCACGAAACAATAGCAGGGTGGGGGTGGGGAGGCAGAGGAGGGTCGACTGCAGACAGCTTTATCCCTGCAGAGATGGGCGAGGCAGGACATACCAGCAAATGTGTGTAAAGGAGCGTGCTTTTCTATAAATACACTACTCAAAATGAACAATGCACGCATGTCATACATTAATGTTTTGCAACTGTATTTTTAACATGTTCTATGGGATCTGTCCCTTCTGAAGAAATGACTGGTTATTTTAAGCTGTGGTACTGCTTGTCAAGTGAAAGAAAAGTTTTTAAGAGCAAGAAATTCTGGTCACAGCAGCCGTTGCACTAACCTACCCTACTGCCGCACTACTGTGGAGGGAGAAGTAAAATGTAGCTATTATGGACAAATCCAACTAGTATGAACAGTACAGGCCAAAGAGGAGAACGTTTAGGAGGAAGCTCCTTCAGATAATTTAAAATCAGTAAGAGTTGGTCCTTAACGCTATAACAGAACCAACAGATAAGAAGAGAAGTAGAACAAACACTCTTCATTGTCTCTTTGCTATGACTGCATTAATTCTTTCAGTTAGACACAGACACACAGACAAAGACAGTCACACAGTTACAGCTAGAGGCAACTTCAGTCAATCTGATATGCATGTCTTTGGAATACGATAAGCAACCTGAAACACCTTGTGAAAACTCATACAGAAACAGGGAGAACACACAAACTCAACACAGACAGCACCCAAGCCACCTTGCCTGGGAACCAAACCCAGGACCTTCTTGCCATGCACTAGATTTGGAACAATGGGTAAAAATAGTCCATCATCTGAAGCAGATCATTTAGTTGATCATTTAGCTCATATTTTTGCTTATTACTCAAGTCAAGTCAATTATATTTATACAGTGCTTTTTACTACTGACATTGTCACAAAGCAGCTTTACAGAGTTTATAGAATCCGGGAGTGAGCCCCCAATGAGCCAAAGGCGACAGAGGCAAGGAAAAACTCCCTAATTATAGGAAGAAACCTTGAAAGGAACCAAAGACGCAGAAGGGGAACACATCCTCCTCTGGTTGACATCGGAGAGTGATAAAGAGAATAAAGACTAAAAATAAAGACTAAGAGCTAAGAGAAACAATAAGGAGTTCAATATGGAGAGGCATCTGCAGTTCCTTGGTTGAGATCAGGTAACTTTCCATCCATGTGTGCTTTGTTAATTAGGCATGAGGGGATAATTTATTACTTTGCCATTAAAAGTCTCTCTCTTCTTTCACAATAAGTTCCTAATGAACACAGAGTTTGCAAATATCCCCATACAGTAAGGAAACAATTTCCCCCCGGGATCAATAAAGTTTTCTGATTCTGACTCTGAAATATTATTCTAATTAAAGCCAAAGTGAATCATTGTTTATTTTGTAGACAGTCTGCAAATGCATGTTCTTTCCCCCGTATTGCGATTTATGATCATATTGCAAAATATTTGGTCTCTGGCTCAGATCTGCAGCTTTAAATAGGTATAAATATTTACAGTAAACCCTGTTAGCCCCTTTTTTCGGGGCCTTACATTTGGGCAAATTGAGGCAAGGTGTCTACCTATCGAAATGGATTGGTGACGAATACTGACTAATGGTCTGAAAAATTAAGTCGTAAAAACATCAGCGATATCCTGCTGAGTCTTGGTCAAGTTATTGCCATGATAGATGCAAATTAATTTTTCTCGGGAGTTAAAGAATTCAACTCATGCATGTAATGATGCTGCTAAGGCTTTATTAAATTGCCAGTAATATGGTAATATATGGTTCTATGACTAAGAGAAATGTGTCAAACACCTTGTAAATCTCACATTAGTGTTGCCATGTCTGAATTAATGCTTGATTGTTCCTGCACCTGGAAGATGCTTAGGACAAAACGTCAGAAACATTAATAAATGTAAATGTTGTTAGCACGATAGCTTGCTAAGTGACAATTGGGAAGCAGAAGTGAAGACCCTGAAGCCGAAGTAGGCGTTGCTCTGAGCTTCTGATCGTGTTCCCAAAGCAAATTTAGGAAATGTGACAATAGCATTGCTGTTACTAAATTAATAACGCTTTTCATTTTAATAAATGTTTGTGTTATATGGCTACGTCATTGTCATGGTATCACGATATTATCGTTATCGTGGGCCACATATCGCATCGTTACATGAGATTCCCACCCCTATTTTATAGTATATTAAAAATGGGCCTTTTTCACTTTGGGCATATTGGACAAATGTTGACAACCCACTATTACATCAAGTCTTTTCGTATTCAGTCAGAACATATAAAATGAACAATGTATTTCCCAATTCAGCATTACATCAAATAATGACAGATGCATTACTGCCAAGTAACAATAAAGAAGTGCTACACTATACCTTGTTGATTTGGAGGAAGAGGTAGATGAGATTAGAGCACATGAATGCACCAATCTGTCTTACACAAGTTAAATGATGAATAAAACAACATATTGGGCCTTTCCCCACCCTGCTTATGCCACCAGCATTCTGCACTATTTATATCACCTCATCGCTCTAACCATCGCTCTAACCAGAAATCACACACATTCACACTCACCAATCTCCATCTCAATGAAGTTGGCCTCCTCAGGCAGGGCACGAGGCAACACACCCGGGTCACTGAAACTGGTCCTCAGCAGCATGGCCATGACAAACAGGAAGAGCACTACAGCAAACACTGGGATGGCAGCAGACAGGTGGATGGCCAGGTATGGGCATCTGCAGAGGTTAAAACATGAAACCAGTGTTATAATACTGTGTCAACAATTCATAGATTTTATACACAGATTAGATACCCAAGCATGTTTCCAAGGATGGAAGGTTACAGATGCCCCTTGATACACCAAGACACGCAACAGGATGCCCCCTAGGCTCAACAAATCTGCAAAAGTAAACACAGGAAATGTGTGGTACATTTCTCATGAGATTATGATAAGTAACACTGGCCATGTTTGCCCTTACAGATCCACTTTCACTCCTCAAAATAACAATATTCCAAAAAACACAGAAAAAGATAAATAAAGCCAAGACCACAAGTCATACAATTTCAGGCAGAGTGAAGAACAAAGCATGATTATTAAATACTGCCCTGTGTTTTATATTGATTTCAGTAAAATAACTAGTATGTTTAGTACTTCAAATTCCAATCTCTAAAAACATAATATACAATTTTACATTTTTATTTGGGTGGTCAAAAAACCACCATTATTTAGTGATTTCCGATCATTGTGAACACACCACTGCACACAGTCACCACAACGAAAAGTCCTCTGCATTTAACCCATCACACGTGCACACGTGGAGCAGCAGGCAACTATCAACAGCGCCCGGGGAGCAGTGAAGTGGGGACGGTACCTTGCTCAAGTGAACCTCAGTGGTGCCCGAGCTGGGACTTGAACCCGTGACCTTCAGATCTCAGGGGCAAAGTCCTAACCACTAGGCCACCACTAGAAACAGATACATTTTGTTTAAAATAATAATAATAATTCAAAGCTGGTGATTGCACACAGGGTTTTATCAGCAGTAACTGAAAAAAGTGACTACATTATGTTCACAACATTGTTATTTACTATACAAAATGGAGAGTGTGACTGGAGGATAGTCAATATTTTACTTTAGGTATTATTTTCCTTATGGAACCCTGCATGTTCCTCTCTATCAGACATTGGTTTTAAAATCAGTTTATTTTTTAGGTTAAAATCTCTCAACAATATTGTAAAACAAGGCTCAATGCATCAAGTAGCTTATTCATAACCGTTTCATCTTTCTGTCTTTGTCTTTTAGATGTCAAGTTTCCATCATCACCACTCTGAAAAACTATGACATTCTCCAAGCCAGTCCAAATTACTTTGTTTACATCTTAATTGAATGATGTCTTATTTTTTTTTAACTGGTAGATTTCCCCCTTAATAGCTTCTGTTAATCGGCTTAATTAAATTAAACCACATAAAATTCTAATAACTATTAAGGTTTTCTAGAATCTTTACAGAATCACCATTGCCAATATATAAATATTTAATAAAGGTATGACCTGATCCAACAATATGTCTCTGAAACCAGTGAACAGAAAGGGGACTGACAAAAAGGTGCTACAATTATTCAGCAGTTAAATGATGCCATTCTATAGCCACAGCTGAGAGTGTTGTAGAGCCTGGGATAATATTTACAAAAGAAAAACATTCCTCCTCCCGCAGGCCCAGCCATTTGCAGGCAGTTCCCATAAATTTGTGGGTGACTTGGGCGTTCTAAGAGCACTTCCCAGTGCTCTGACCACAGGCTTGCTGCAGATTGGCCGCTACAGGCCACGGCACTGAGCTATTAATAGTGGAGGCTTTGCTCTCCTCCCACTCGGCTACATGTAAAGCACTTCTATGCCTCCAAACATATGGATAATACATCACTGTGGCAGGCCCGGTACTGAGCCTCGGAGGGGTGATTTGTTACATTTGTTGTCATAAATACATCAGCAGTACAACAGAGGCTTGAATGCAGAGGGGGCAACGAAGATGTAGCTGAAGAAGCACAACAGCTTTTCCATTACGATAATTTCCCGACAGACAGGTTAACTGGAGTGAAGTTCAATGTTGCGCTGCCCCGGCCATAGCTGCACAGCCCAGCTACATGAGTCAGCAAAAATAAGCTAGAACAACACAACGGTGGACTACCAGTGGGACAGGTATGGTTGGTTTGGTATGTCATCAGAACAAAGAGGACAATGGAAAAAAATCCTAACAGAGATGGTCGATAAAACTTTCCATTGCCTTGAGCCCGAGTGGAACACAAAGTAAAACAGAGGAATGAAAACAGGGATAGTTCAATGTGTGAGTGTCCTTGTGCTGATGACAGCAGCTGATCACAGCCCAGCTTAACCATCATGTCCCATCATAGCACTAAACATCACAGTGCAGAATATATTCTCTCAGCTTCTCCAATCAATAGAACTGCACATCAAACTATTAGGGCCATGGAATGGATTCTGTTTTCTCAACTAGAAATCTGAAAAATCATCAAGTTTGCAACTCCTCCTTTCTGCCTTTATATGCACTGCGCAGCCAGAACATGAACACAACCATCCTAATATTGTGTAGATGCCCCTCTTGCAGCAAAAAGAGCTCAGAATGTGGTGCACTGTGTTCTGAACCCTTTCTAAGAACCTGCTTAAACATTTTGTGCAACAAGAGACTGCCTTTGGGATCAGACCAGGCTAGCCTTTAGGCCTACTCCCCACATGCATCAATGAGCTATGGGTGCCCATGAGGTTCTCATCAAATCACCAGTTGTACTTCCTTAGGTCACTCTTGGTAGGTATTAACTACTGCATACCTTGAACACTCCATAAGACCTGTTGTTTTGGAGATCTCTCTCTCTCACACACACACACACACACACACACATACTAATTGTGCCCAATTAGTCATTTTCCATTCCTGGTGTCATGTGACTCAATGTTACAAGGTCTCAGGTGTGAATGGGAAGCAGGTGTGTTAATTTGGTGTTATTGCTCTCACACTCTCTCATACTGTAATGGCACAAAATATTGACACTTTGGGCACATTTTGATGTGCCCAAAGTGTCAATATTTTGTGCCACTATTTTTGAGCACTGTCTACACTGTCTACACTGAGTAACTCTCTTGGACATGGAGTTTCACTTAGGGGTATACTCACTTTTGCTGCCAGCAGTTTAGACATTAATGGCTGTGTGTTATTTTGAGGGGACCGCAAATTTACACTGTTATACAAACTGTATACAGACTACTTTACATTGTATCAAAGTGTCAATTCTTCTGTTTTGTCCCATGAAAAGATATAATAAAATATTTACAAAAATGTGACTGGTGTACTCACTTTTGTGAGATACTGTATATACATAAAAACTGAAAACAAATTTTAACACAAAGATGCCATGTGTGCAAATATTAATTTATGTAACTGAACAATAACTTAAGAAGAACTTTAGTCTGTCTGGACAGCAGTGACCTGTGGACTCTTCTTGCCCAGCCTACCATGGATATGAGTCAAGCACAACAAAACAAGCTGCAAATGCTCATGCAGTCTAACCACTGCCCATTTTCCAGCAGATTGGATATTATTACAGCTCACCTTACACCAGCACGAATATATTCATACCATTCCTCACTCTGATAGGAGTTCAAATGTGACCCTTTCATGGGTCAATTGTTTTTCACTTAGTGGAGGCAAAGAGTCTTAGAGAGTGTGTGTACAAGTGTGTAACATAGCAACGGGCTGAGAGAGAGAAATAGAGTGGAAAAGGGGAAAAAGACCAAGAGCAATACAGGCTAGAAAGAAGCCGATCAATATTACTGCATTGGTCAGGCTGGTTTCTGGGTGGAGCAGGACAGATGGCTGGGGGTGGGGATGCTTAGCCATCAGTAGTAATGGCGTTTTAGAAATGCATCTGTCATTGTGCCAGGGAGGCCAATGAGTGGGACAGCGAGTAGAGAAATGGTTCTGCAAATGATTATTTAAAGAATATGCCCTTTTTAATATGCAAAACATGTTTTGCAATGTGTAATTAAAATGTGTGCGCAGGTCAGGTGCAGCTTATCTAAAAGTGAAATAAAACTGAAATGCAGTTTTGCTGCAGGTTCTAAAGCCTCCTTGTATTATTCCATGTACAGTGAGCCCAATGCTTAGCTTTAGCATTTGGCCTGAACAGGGTCATTAAGAAACAAATCTGCTCAACATTTGCTTGATACTCTTATCTGCTTGACATTGCCATTATACTCAGAATCCCATACTCAACCTTGGTTAACTCTTAAGAATTTAACTATTTAAGAACAAAGAGATTCACAAAATAAATTAATCATGCATTGTTGCAGAACCACAGCAATGCCAGGCAGAAGATTTCATGTCCCCCCCCCTGAAAGTAAACCCTACCAAGGCCTCAGCGGTTTTGAAAAAAAAAAGCCCTCAGACATAAGCACCTTTAGAAAACCTGGTCCTTGAAAAACCTTCTGCCACATTAGACCAAATTATGGCAGTTATATATCTTGTCAGAGATTCTGTGGGTCAAGCCCAAGGAGCCCTTCAAGCTAGGAAATGTAACTGAAATCATTAGCAGAAAATCCTCAGACATCTGGGGGCCTCAACTATGACCCCAAAGATGGACTACAAACTACCCACTGACGGACAATTTACATGACAGTCAATAGACAGAAGAACCAATGAATCAGAAAAGTAGTAATAACAAAATATTGTACACTGTAAATGCATAGATGTGCTAATAAACAAAATGAATGTAAATGAATTAATTAATTCCATTCATTTTGCAAACTGCTTAATTTCAGGGCATGGGAGAGAACAACACTCAAGGGGGGGTGATAATAAAAAATAATTTCAGACTATTTCCCATTAAACATTACTGATGGGTGGGAAGAAAAGTTTTTAGAGTACACAGTTGAAAATAAATCAATCAGGAAAAGAAAACTAAATCCCTTAGTTACAAACAGATAATAATTCCTTGCTAAAATCACCACTGACACACCCTAGTCACTGCAAACATGACACTGTAATGCAGCTAAATGGATGGAAGCTATGAAACACATCCTTAAGCGTTTCACATATCATGCAGCGTTCTCCTTGACAAGAGGCCCCAATTTCATAGTCGGTCAGAGAGAGAAAGAGAAAGAGAGAAAGAGCGAGAGATACATGCTTGGCTCTTGGCTTCTTGCATCTGAAACACTGTCGAAATCCTCTGACTCAGGTCACAGCAAAGTCAGTACTATGTCTTCCCTCTGCATACTTTCACACACAGCCCAGTGTATTCAAGGGGCAGTCAGAACACAGCTTCTGGCTAGAGTCTACTCTAGTGAACTAAATCTGCCAGAACAGCAATATGATACACAAAGACATATGCTGGGTAAAGGCACGCTCATAATCGTTCAGGCAGCAGAGCAATACATGAGAATGGCTTCTCAGTTTGACAGCAAGTAGAATGGTCATAACATGATTTGACCTTTTCTTGAAGGAAATAATCATCCACTAGTAGTGGACATACCATTTGATTATGTGTATATGTATATATATATATATCTATATCTATATATATACACACACACACACACACACCCCCACACACCCAT
>JBBIGC010000033.1:1801108-1814747 GCA_037576955.1 Lepidarchus adonis
ACAGTACGTCATTGTTCTTCATTTATTACCAATAATCTGTGGAGCCAAAAAATTATTGATTTTTATATGATTTTTAAAAATCACTGTTCAGCCCTGTGGTCTGTGCAAGACTAAGAAAACATGGAATACGCAGGACTAGTGTTCACTAATCACATACTGAGGTCAATTTATTATCCAATTTCCAGTGTGACTGAAAAGAACAACACACAGAACAATGATGAATTTGCAGTGTAAAAAAAACAAAACGTAAAAACTTTGGAAATTAACTAAACTTTTCATAGCGGTGGGTTTGAAACTGGATGCCACAGTGGGACGCTAGAGGGGAAATGTCAGTTTTGCAGAAGTTGTTTAGCTACTTTTTTATTTTATTTAATAAATCTGTGAATTAGGACATGGAACAGCTCAGTGCTGGAGGTCAGTAAAAGCGGAGAGAATGCAAAAAACGATATGACGTTTAAAGTAAATACTGAGAACGAAACACTTTATTATGTGAATTGCATCAATAATCATTAAATATAACATGGCACCACCTAAACTAAAAAAATATTCTGTAAGCAGTACATCCAATACTAAAGAAAAGTGATGCAGGCAAGCTGAAGAGATTTTGTTTTCCCATTTTAGATACTAAATTCAGTAAAAATAAGTCACAATATACAAGTAATAATTATATACATTTAAAAAAGTAAATAAATGCTGTTGATTAAAGAAGACTGCTGTTTAAATCCTTAAGGAATCATGTAGTGAGCTGCCCTGTGCTGAATCAGTGTTGGAAGCCTAATTCATTTAGTCTTAAAATTTGTCTAGAGAAGCTCTGTTGCTTTTTCTGGTTCATAGCAATGTGGGAAATTAACAGATTTACAGCTCAATAAATAAAGACAACCATATTTCTAAAAGCACATGTACAGGTTGCCAAATGCCTCTAATAAATCCCCACTACTGACCCATCAATCTTTTGCTTAGTTTTCTTTTGGTGTAACACTTGTAGTCAGGAGCAGGTTAGCAAGCTTTAGCAAGTGAAGCTCTTGTGTCTAACTCCGGCCTTGGAGAACCAGTGCCCAGCACAGTTTTGTGATTTTCCTGCTGAAACTCAGCTGGTTCAACTCACCTGTTAATTGCCAGGTGTAGTGAGTGTGTTTGAGGAGGGGATCTGCCAAACTGTTCTGGACACCTCCCCTCCAGGACTGACTTTGGACATCCCTACAACCAATAATTATTATCTCCACTTCTGTAGTCTACTGCACAGCCCCATGTTTCACCAGAGTTACAGTTGTCTTTGAGCTGATCTATCTGTATTTTGTTGTGTTACATTTTGATACATTTTGTTGATACCATTATTTTGTTTATATGATTTGAACAATCAAAATGTTATTAACACCAGTAAAGTGTCATTCAAAATTCAAGAATTTATTATTTTCCTCCTAAGAATAATATGTTTTGCTTGTATGAATTTAGAATGCATTTAAATATAATTATGAATTTAAATATATATATGAATTTAAAATGACAAACCCCAGTTCTGGAAGATCTGTTTTGCTACAATTTGCTGCAATTTGTAAATTCTCTTGTACCATTTCTAAACTTACAAAATTACAGAAATTACTTCTGATGTTTTGATTGACCAACTTGATCTTAATTTGTAACTATAAACACATTAAATGTGATGCCTAGAGCACACTTGAAAAAAATGGAATGGGGAAAATAAAAGTGAAGTTTATAAGATTTTCAAGTTACATTTGTAAAGATTGCACACTGTTCAGGAAATATGTCTTGTGGTCAGATTTCAGCTTGTTTTTGGGAAAAACAGAACCCAAGTTCTCCAAGCCAAAGACATAATGGATCATTCTAGGTGCAATAGCCTAACTATGTAATGGTATGATATATTACCTGCATATGCACAAAAGCACCATTGACGTAGAGGTGTAACTGTGTGGCTTCATAGACACAGAATGTGTGTTGGCAGTCCAGATCTCCTATTATAAACATCATTTTACAATTAAAAGTAAAATTAAATAATGGCCACTACAGACAGTTGAGCAGCTGAACTTTTATATCAAACAGGGAAAAATCCACAAATGCAAACAATTAGTACTGTTTATAAAATGTAATTAAAATGGTGATGCAACACAGTGGTAAACATACCTATGCCAACTTTTTATTTATTTTTGTGTTTGTGTGATGCAGGCATCAAAGTCTTTTTTTTCTAAAACAAATTTAGTTTGCTTAGGGAAAACATTGTATCTTTTATTTGTACCTTTGTCCATTAATTAAAGGTTCATGAGCATCAACAAATCATATGTTCTTGTTTTATTGTCTTTTAGAAAAGGACTTTACATTTAAATCTAATGATTGCATGAATATATTTTACAATAGTGAAAACTGTTAAAATACAGAAAAGTAATTAACAGTGAGAACTGAAACCATGCGCTGACATTATTCCTATGCGTTAACATTAAACTTCAATGTGTTGGAAATATAGAGTAATTATATATACCAACTCGATGTAAATTAGTACAGCCACTTAAACTGAATGTATATCAAGAATTGTGGATTCAACGCTTTCCAAATGTTACCTTTCTTGTGTCTGTAAAGTACTGCAAATGTGTCTGAAAAAGAGCGATTTATGCTCAACATGGCAACCTCGCCGTGCCACTGGCTTGTCATATGACTTCCCATCAGCTGCCGCTCTGCTCTTAAATCGCGTCGGCAACGCCGCTGCATCTCACACCTTAGTCTCGGACACATCAGAGTCTCAGTCTCCTGGGAGCTGTGTGGTGACGTTGTTGTCAGCATGAGTCGCTGCCTTTGCCCGTCGTTGCTTTTTGTTCTTCTGAGTGGTGAGTTTGTTGCCGTAAGAGCGTATTACATTGAAAGAAGTGTGATTTTGCAACTTTCATCGGCTCTCTGGGCTAGGAGGCCGCAGCTTGCTAGGCTAAGCTAGCTGGTTGAGCGTTACCGTCCCTCGCTAGCGCAGTAAAGCCGCCAGCGCTGTAGCTCCTGTCATTTTGTTTGCTGCGCCATTGCTGGCTAATGCAAGTCAGAAAGGCCTATCATTAGTTTTTATGTAACCTTCAACTCTCGGTCTTAATCGTACCTGGATGTTAGCCACGCGAGCTAAAACCGGAGTGAATGTGTGTGAACTGGCGGTCGGTTAAGCGTCTGTCTACATCGACGGAGGCGCTTCTTGCTTAATGCGCCTTTCCTCGGGTTTCACCACTTTCAGCTGTGTAGCTTGAAGCGCAACGGCGCAACAAATCTTCATTATGTAACTTTGTCGTTAGTTGCTCTAAACAGAAAACGCGTGAAAGCACGAACATGTAAACGAGTTATTCCAGAATTGGGGTCACCTGTGTTCTTTCTTCACAATCTGAGACCTTAATTAGACAATTGTGGCCTGACCGCGCAAAAAATCGTCCGTATTGCGCAGGTACTTGAGCCTAAGTTGCGTTCAGGCGCTATTTTTATCAGGTTCTCCTCAGAACAGCGTGTGACTGGCCTGGACCTTTTATCTCACGTCCTAAATGGCTCTCATGTGACTTGAGACATTAAGGCTTCTCAAGCTAATCATTGTGTGACCTGAACTGCTCCAGGTGTGAGGGTCAGATCAATTATTAGTCATTCTGCAGAAGTTTTTACTCGGTTTTGCTCTTTCATTACTGCCAGCCTCTCTGTCTACAAAACTGTTTTGGTTTATTGGCTTGCTAATCAAGCTTTGGCATAGGCTTCTTGCAGCAAAACATGTCGGATTTGCACTCTGAGGTGTATGTTCTGCCTTTTTTATTTTTTTTTACTTTAAAATTGTGACTCCACCATATCTTGATGTTAGTTGGTTTTATATGGATAATTTGGCTGATCTCTAAATACAGTATAGTCACTTCTGAGGAGCATTTGTGAAAGTTGATCTCAAAGTTTTATCCTTTTTGTAGGTTTTGTGCATGCTGATGTGCGCTTTTGGACACCAGAGGACTACTACTTTCCCACCAGCCCTCCAACGATGGAGGAAGCAGAGTCTCCTTCCACACCAAGCTTTGCTAATACTGTAACAGACTTTGTAGTCATTGACACCATCTCCACTACTGCTACAACCAAGGCTACTACTGCTACAACCAAGGCTACTACAGAAACACCAACTTCCCAGACCAGTGCTACAACAGCTATTGCCACCACGGCTGCTCCCGCCAATGCCACCACGGCTGCTCCCGCCAATGCCACCACGGCTGCTCCCGCCAATGCCACCACGGCTGCTCCTACTACTTCAGCTCCACTGCCCAACCCGTCCATTGGAGATTATCTCGTCAGGGCTGATCTTAGTTCACCTGTCTGTCTGAAGGCAAAGATGGGCCTTCAGCTCAGATTCAAGCCGGTACAAGTTTACTTCTGTTCACTTTTTTAAGCTTTGAAAATACATCAGTTAACTGCAGCCTGTCAACATAATTTTGTGAAATTGGTCTCCACTCAGGGAGAGGTCTTTCAGACCACCAATCTTGACCCCAACATTACAAATTCCACTGGTTCATGTGGAAGTAATGGCACTGACTCTACACTCACTCTGGCGTCAGGCAAAATTACAATCCAGTTCATTTTTGCCAATGTAAGTATTTAACCTGTAGTGCACCAACTACACTATAGGACTACAGTGCATGTTTACCTGTGGTGGTATGAATCTATGGCATGTTTATGTAGGCAGATATTAGAAGAATGCAGTGTTTTTCTTTGGTTTTATGACACTTCTGGTGACTGGTGGTTGAGCGTTTTTAATCATTGTTTAATCATGGCTTAATCTTTAAATTTTGTTCTATAACACCCTTTTCTTGTGGTATTAACACTTTTTTTCTTTTTCTTTTTGCAGCAGACAAACAAATTCCACTTGAGTGCTTTGAATTTCACACTAGATAATGGAGATGGTAAGTTGGTGGGGTTTTTTGTTGTTGGGTGGGGGGTATTTGTGTAATTAAATGACATGATCCCCAGGTTTTCTAATTAAATTTCTCATGTCTTGGACAGGAAGTGTCTTTAGTACTGTAAATGTTAACCTGTCCCTGTGGGAGGCATCACTGGGGAGCTCGTACATGTGCAGAAAGGAGCAGACCTTTAACATCACAGACAGCCTTACCTTGAATACGTTTGAACTCCAAGTACAACCCTTTGGTGTCACAGACAACAAATTCAGTACAGGTAAGTTCTGGACATAAATCTGTGGTGCAGAAATGATCAGTCATTAATCAAGTTTTCCATGCTTGTGAATCTCTAAACTTGTGATTTGTCATTGTGACATGACTGCATGATACTATGTTAATCCATGTTCTCTCTGCCTGCAGCCCATGAATGTTCAGTGGATGACACCAGCCTCTTAATCCCAATCATTGTTGGTGCCGCTCTGGCTGGCTTGATTATCATTGTAGTGATTGCGTACATGATTGGTCGGCGAAAGACACATGTTGGATATCAGACCCTGTAATGATGCTCTTAAATCAGTAGGTCCTACAGTCTGATCCTGGTTCACTGCAACTCTGGCATTTCCCAGTCAGGGAGTTCAGCTTTAATTTAGTGGTTGTGACTAATTTGACACTACCTTGACTTGTATGAAGTTGGAATCTAAAGCATCTGCAGTGGTCCAGGACCATGACACCCCCACCCCCCAATCTTTCCCAAGTGTTTTTTCTTCACTAATTTAATTTGTCCTGTTACTTTGTTTAGGAGCAAGTGAAGGGTTAATAATCCTATTTTCCCAGCTTAACTATTACATACTTAAATGTTCATCCAAAGTCCGTTATTTAGACTTATAAATTCCTTTTTTATTTATTCCTCCTTGAACCTAAACCTTCCACTTGCTCCTGAGGTCACCAAATGATCATTTCTGTTTAATTCACTCACTAGAACAAACCTAGGCTGTGAACTCTGCTTCATGCTTTAGCTCTAGTGAACAATTCATGTAATTTTGATGACTTGGTGACCATGGACAACCAATTCACTGTGGGAATTAAGTTAATTCTTTTTGGGAAAGGTTTCAAAAAGGGATTATTCCACTAATGGACAAACTTGCATGTGAACTGCTTCATTTGTAAATAACCCATCTCCTACATGGGCTTAAGACAATAACTGAAAGGGGGCTAGAATATGCTGGTTGTTGCACTTGTGAGATGCAGGATTAATTCTTTAAGCAATACTTGATCACCTTTTGTAAGCTTTGCAGTATTTATAGCTCGTGATTCTTAGTTTTGCTGTCTGGGTTCCATTTCACTCTGAGAACAGATACCGTAGTTTGGCCTAACAGGCTTCATCATTGTTCCCTAGTTTTAGATTTTTTTATACATTGGCCTTGCATTCACTTAATATAGAACACACCTCTTTGCTCAATGGCCTTGGATATTGGGGCATAGTGGTGAAACTGACCGTTGTTTGTGGTATATAAACATGGTGCTCGATCTTTTTACTGGCAGTCTAAAATGGCCTCAATGTTGGAGAAAGCAGGCTTGCAAGAGAATGGACTCAATACTAGAAGTTTGAATTCTCTTACCAAACTTTGATGCAGCACAGGTTTTAACGTCAGGAGAGGTGTTTAACTCAAATGTGATCAGTTGATGTAGTTTGGGTGCAGTGGAGTTTTTGGTTGGTAAAGTTTTGCACTTTTGAGTTGTGGTGTACAGCATTAGAAAAGTTTAACTTCAAATGATTTGTTCATGTAGTTAAATTGACTGGTTTCATTTATTTATTTCAGACTCTTCTGACCCCAGTTTAATGCCCCCTTCTCAAATCTGTAAACTGCTGTCTAAGCTAAAGCAAATTTGATTTTGCCACAACTTCTGACCTCTGATCAGTCTGAGGGTGATTTTCATTGGTCGCTGACAAGTTACTTGCTTAAAGAAGGTACATTTTGTCCAATGTACAGCCTTTAAGAAGAACCAGTTCAGCAAAAATAGATGGACAGTCACATTTCCTGCTTGATGTTTTGTAAAAGATGTAACTTAAAGGGAATTCTGAATTGAAAATTAAATAAATGCATATTGTTAATCATTGTTTTTGGATTTTTTTATTTTTCCTGACTAGGTTCAATTGAGCTGTGCATATTAAAACATGAAAACCTCTCCGATTGAGCTGACTCTTTTTGTCTGTAGCAGTGTTCAGAAATCAAAGTGAAGTTTTGGCTTTCAGTTGTTTCTTTGTTCACTCCTCTCACACACTCATGCTCTTTTTCTCAGCTGAGGATTGCCAGCCAGACAGCTTCATCGTACCCATAGCCGTTGGAGTTGCCCTCATTGTCCTCATAGTTATTGTCTTATTGGCCTATTTTGTTGGAAGGAAAAGAAGCCAAAGTGCTGGCTATGAACAGTTCAGTTAAATGTCATTTTCTCAACTGAACAGTACACATTTGTTTAATTAAATGTAATTTTTTCCCCCGATTTCACTTCTGAATGTACCTCCCAATGTGTTTTCAAACTGTTAGTATGTTGAAACCAGTCTGTGATTGTTGGATTTGTCCTGTGGTTTGAGAAGTGTTTTGATCTGATCATTTCAATGTGATATGTTGTAATTAAGTTCAGATGCATTATGTTCTGGTTTAACAGATTTTACTATTAACAGTTCCTCTCCTCTCCACCCACATCTTTCCAGGGCAGTAGCCCAAATGTTCTCAGAAGTTCACCTAATCCAACCCCCTTTTGCATCTCCCTTGTCTTTTCTCCGCCTTTCAGAACTTGTAACTGTTTCTCTCTTCTTTCCTCGCCAGCGGAGGAGTGCTTTCTGGATGCTGATTTAAGCTTTCTCGTGCCAATCGCCGTGGGCGTGGCTCTTGGCTTCCTAATCATCCTTGTGCTTATCTCTTACCTGATTGGGCGGCGGAAGAGCCGCACTGGTTACCAGTCTGTTTAAACCAACTCAAGCCGTCTTCCAACACTTTCCTTTATGCTTGTACCATGCTTCTCCCCCACTCCTTCACCTTGTCTTTTCTCATGGTTTCCCCATCCCTGCAGAAGGCAGTTTTAGCTTTTCTTCCAAATCCTGATCTAATTTCTTTCCAATGTAAGATTTGGTTTGGAATTAAAATAATTTCAGTTACAGCTAGTGATGATTCATGTTTTTGCTGCCAGTGTAATCATTTATAAAAAGAGGCTTTAAAGGATTCAAAATCTTAATAAACTTTGCAAATCCAACAATGTCACTAGAAAAAAACAGCAGTTAAGCTGTAATCATTAATAACTTCTGAGATTTGATTTACTCCATGTTTAACTTCAGTTTATACCATATTACAAATGATTTCTCCCATTGAAATTAGTAAAATCTTAAATTCTTATTTGATGATGCCCATCACACCCCATGTCAATTTCTGCTTCTCTCTACTCCTGGCATATTCAAGTTATTATATTTTTCATATTAGTCATTGTGAATTAAAAGCTAAAATGCCACATGTCCTCCACAAGCTACTCAACCAGTATATCTTGCAAATGATTACTGCTTCTGTGAAATTCCAATTTCTGGTTTATTTGCTGCCTGTATTAAATTACAAGAGTTCTGCTGAGTTTTTTTCCATCCAGATAAGGTGGCGCTGCCAGTTCTGTTTCAGCAGTGCTGATTCAGTTTATAACCCAGATGCTGTTCCAATAATCACTAGCATTGCACTAAATGTTGAAATGCATGAAAAATGCTCTTTTTAAACATTAACTATTTTTAATCCATACTGATAAAAAGATGTTTCAAGGCTCTACACAATGATTGTGTTATGTGATTTGAATGTATGAATGGTTAACTTTTAGAAATAGTAATTTTGTCGCTCCAGTTTATGAACCCTTGAATGTAAGTGTTCATTTTAGTTCTGACTTTACCCTTAAGTAGATCACTTTGTTGTGAAAGTTAGAAAGAAAAAACACCTCACATGTTTCTCAGTACTTCTCCATTATAAAATGAGGTCCTAAATGTCATAGTACCTATTGCACTTTGTACATTGTATGATAAAGGGACGCTAAAGTTTGCAGTGACACTTTACCAGCATTTGAAATGAATGGTTATAGTGGATATGACTCCTCCCCCTGCACCCCACCCTCCCAGCCAGAATGTAATCAGGCCCCCTCTCAGGGAATGCAGTGTTGTAGTGGGTTATTTGCAAAGCTGAAATGGTCTTTTACTGGTATACGTGTACACCAGTAAGGATATTTAAAACTTATTGGCCATCTGACCAGTGCGGTGTGTGCAGTGGTCAGAGCAAGGTTACTGTAATTGAACTGCATTTTCTTCAGTATAGAAGCAGTAAAATCACCACCAGAATACTGTCAACCCTACAGTGTGCCTTTTAGTTGCACTTCTCTGTCCCTTCACTATCAGGCCTGTTTCGGTCAGAGGAAGAACGCTGGGTTATGTTCTGTTTGTTTCAATGAGAAAGAAATTTCAATAAAATGGCTGTTTTTGTATCGTAGTCTATGGCATTTTGTCTTCCAGTCTCTGTACTGAATTCTGTACTGAAATTTCTGCACAATCATTCTTTTGATATAATTGGAGTGGTATGAGGTGAAACCCTCTATTCTTAAAAAAAGCAGCTTCTCCCAGGAAGCTATACACTGCCTCATATTTTGTATAATAGTTCAAAGAACATTTAATACATTGTGACAACATGGATTCAGTGCTGTTAAACCACAACAAATGTACAGTATGTTATAAATAGGTAATAACGTTTTTTTAAACTCGCTGGTTCCCTCTGAATGACTGTTTATCTTAATAGTTGAGTTACATAGAAATGTAGATGAACTTTCTAACGTAGGTCAGGCAAACAGGTTAAGAACATGGCACTGAACGTGGCTGCTGTAGATGTTCTCATATAGCACATGACCTCTATAGTCACAGATCATAAGGAAAATAGACTTGGACCAAGTACATGTAAAATATTTAAGTAGTGAATTCTGAAAGGAATATGCTTAATCTGTCATGTTCTGATAAAAGTAGAACTTTGCAGACATTCTTTTCTGTTGGCAAGAGAAAACATGCATGACTGAAGTCTACCAACCTCATGGGCTGAGCTTGTTGCCAGTTTGGCTGAACAATAAGCACTGTGCACAAAAATACTCTTGAATATCATGCAAACTCAACAAGTCAAATATAGTTAGCTGGTGTGTAAAGCATCCTTATAACAATCCAAATTTCCACATTTTCACATACCTGGGTTATCTTTATGTCAGCTACTGTATGTAGTGCACTCTAACCAAATCCTCCTCAGACCAGAAAAGGGAGAAATACAGTTTTTAGATGTTTTTTTTTTATTAAATTTGTGTCATTTTGTTTTAATAAAAGTGATAATGTATGGGCTACCATTAACAGAGCTTAATCCATGCATAGTAACAAAATGTTTAGAGTATTTTGAATGTTTATCCATAACATACATACTTTAAATGTATGTATTTTTAATCCAAGAGAAAGTTCAGAGATATTAAGAAAATGTTCAGGGGATATGTAACAGCCTGGACCTAATACCGCTCCCCAATCCATGAGCCACCATATGTGCCTCCTATAACTGCACTGGTGAGACACTGGTCCTTCACTGAGGTTAGTTTCTCCAATGTACAGAATGAGTCAAACAAACATTTCATGTAGTTAATTCTTTATTCCATCTTTATTATGTCTAGAACATTAGGAGTGCTTTTGAAAAACATGAGCCGGCACGCTCGTCTGCTGGATGATGTTTCACTGCATTTACTGAATCACCAATATGCAGTTCTGATTTAACCATCGAACCATCACACTTAAAAACTGATTGTACCATGTCCATCACGCAAACACAATTAATAAATAATACTGAAGTCCTTCTCACAGAGAACCAAGCAGGCACAGTATTTCTTCTTTTTCCACCCTATGAAGATGTATGTAAATCTGGGGATGGGTCTGTGTTTGTGCGTGGAAATTGTTCACGGTCTGCTCAGAAGTCAGGTTATGTTCCACTTCAAGAAAATAAATTTTATAATATAACTAATAAGATCATGAAAATGTCCACAATTCATACATTTGTCTCTGGAAAAATACATTTGTCTCTGAAAAAAATAGATATTTAGTGGTACTAACATAAAATCTATTTAGTTTATGGTGTAGTACAAAGAAATCAACTCTAAAGCACAAGTAATTGTTACAAAAAGAATGAGCAGGGTGAGAGGAGGTTAAATGTACGACAGTTTGCTTTTAATGGCATTACTATTAATATTTTATCAATTAGGGCCATTCATTTTAGCGGTTTGTCAGATCTGACTTTAACGCAATTCAAGGGAGCAAAAATGCCCGGCTTCTTATATCACAAGACATAAAGATTTTAACAGAATTCTGTAAAGGTTAAACTAGATGGCACCAAATAGTTCTGTTAAACAGCTACACAAATGACCTATACATCGATCTAAAGTTGGTAAATGCTTGATGCACCAAAATTAACCCATATATTTATTCATATGTATTAATAATATACTCACCAGCCACTTTATTAGGTACACCTGTTTAATTGCTTGTTAACACAAATCGCTAATCTTCCGATCAGGTTGCAGCAACAATGCATTTAGGCATCCAGACGTGGTGAAGACAATTTGCCAAAGGTTAAACTGAGCATCAGAATGGGGAAGAAATGGGATTTAAGTGACTTTAAAAATGGCATGGTTGTAAGTGCCAGAAGGGCTGGTCTGAGTATTTCAAAAACTGCTGATCTACTGAAATTTTCACAGACAACCACCTCTAGGGTTTACAGAGAATGGTCTGAACTATAGAAAATATCCAGTGAGTATTGGTTGTTTGGATGAAAATACCTTGTTGATGTGAGAAGTCAGAGGAGAATGGCTACAGCAACAGTAGCTCAAATAACCACTCGTTACAACCAAGGTTTGCTGAATACCATCTCTGAACACACGACAAACCTTGAAGCAGATGGACTACAGCAGCAGAACACCACACTGGTCTTAGCAAAGAACAGAAAACTAAAGTTACAATTTGCACAGGCTCACCAAAATTGGTCAGACGAGTCTCAATTTCAGCTGCAACGTTCAGATGGTGGGGTCAGAATTTGGCATAAACAACATAAAAGCATGAATCCATCCTGTCTGTGTTAACAGTTCAGGCTGCTGGGAGTGGTTTAATGGTGTGGGGGACATTTTCTTAGCCCACTTTGGGCCCCTTAGTACCAACTGAGATTTGTTTAAATGCCACAGCCTATCCAAGTATTATTGCTGACCATGTCCATGACCACAGTGTACCTGTCTTCTGATGGCTACTTCCAGCAGGATAATGCACAAAGCTCACATCATCTCAAACTGCTTTCTTGAACATGACAATGAGCTCACTGTACTCCAATGGCCTCCACAGTCACCAAATGTCAATCCAATAGAGACCCTTTGGCATGTGGTGGAACAAGAGATTCACATCATGGATGTGGAGCCAACAAATCTGCAGCAACTGCCTGATGCAATATGAACCAAAATCTTAGAGGAATGTTTCCAACACCTTCTTGAATCTGTGTCCTGAAAAAGGCAAAACCTGCTACTAGCAAAGTTTACCAAATAAAGTGGCTGGTGAGTGTACATATGAATATATAGCAATATTATTCATTTATCTTAATACATATTAATATTGTTCATATTAATAAATATTAACATAACTGAAATATTTCTTTTGGTAAATCTAACTGGCCACAATTCATTCATCGCACCCATATCTTAGTAAAGTAATTTACATACATATTTTTTTGCTTCCTCTTTGATTTCTTTAGTTCTTTATTTATTAAAATGAGCCAATGAATTCTGTAGACAAAAATCAACCCTTGTATGGGCTGACAGATAAGGGCTTGTGGATTTGTACAAAAGAAGCAAAAAGGAGTCACCATTACACACAAAAAACTACATAGAAATCCTACTGTTCGTCAACGAAAGTTACATAGAATCAGCTACCAGCAGAGACGTACGAGTTAATTCTCTATAGTAAGTGGACAGCTCAAATTATGTCTCCATAATGTACAGTGTACATGTGTGCATTTGAACAAGTGTCTCACAGCTACATTTGTGGTTATGGTCTAATCTAGGATATATTAATGCATGAAACCTTACTCTCATAACCAACATCTAAATGTTATGTTTTGTAACTGCAGTGTTTGCTGCTCTTCAGTTTAACCTACAGTAGCCAGCTGGAGAGCTCTGTGTGGGCGTGCATGCTGCATGCAGTAACACTGCAATAAATTCAAGTGGAAGGCACAGAGGTGAGGGAACATGAGGAATGAAAGTACACTGGACTACTTTAACCATAATGTACACTGAGACATTTGAGTATAGTTCCTTTGCAGGCCTACTCCACCACTATGCACCCACTTCTAGAAAGAAGGACACACTACCGAGGAAGCGGTCGTTGGGTGAATCATTGATGATACCCTTGCCGTTTAGCTTACATTGAACATGTAGATGGGTGTCAAGCTGGAGATTAGGAAAGCGTACAGCCACCAGTGGAGAAGTGTAGTTTACCTGTTATGCGAGCATAAAAAAAAAGTTAGATGTCACGTTTCAGACGGTTCTATTCAAATTAAGCTGAATTAAATCACTAAATATCCTATTTATTTTCTGAGTGCTGTTTATTAGATAGATAGATAGATAGATAGATAGATAGATAGATAGATAGATAGATAGATAGATAGATAGATAGATAG
>JBBIGC010000033.1:1827382-1848595 GCA_037576955.1 Lepidarchus adonis
TGTGTGTGTGTGTGTGTGTGTGTGTGTGTGTGTGTGTGTGTGTGTGTGTGTGTGTGTGTCTGTCTGTCTGTCTGTGTCTGGAGTTGAGTAGGATACAGTAAATAATATGTGTTGCACTGCACTGTTGTTCTCCCATCCAGGATGCACCCTGCCGATAGTCAGCTGAGATTGGCTCCAGCTTCCTGAAATGGTTAAGTGATTCAACTAATGAATGAATGTGTCAGCCAAAGATCAAGCAGTTCGGAGTGGTGGAAATGTGCAGTATGTGGAAGAGTCGTTTGCAATATTTTTAGCCCATCTCAGTGTTTCCAGCACCAACATCATAGATCTCTGCTCCCTGGTCCAAGAGATCTGTTCATCCTCCTGACCAGTTTACCATAGACCACCTGTGCTGCCCACCAGTCTAACCAAAACCACTATCACACTCCAACAGAAGTTGTTACCATTCACTTCATTCACTTTAACTGATCCTACGTTCAATAACTCTGAGACTCTACTGATGAACTCTCACGCTCATCAAGACACATTTTAACTTTACTATTAAGTCATTGAAACAGTGCTACTGTTTTTTGCAAGTCAGTGTTGAGCAGAGTAGAATTGGTCCAGTTTTTTAGTTTGGTTCCTTTCAAGATTTCTTCCACCAGCATCAGGAAGCTTTTTGCCTTTGTTGCCCCTGGTTTGCTTACTAGGGGCTAAGACCTGAAATAGAAATAGAACTCAAATCAAGGCCCGATTGCCTGTGGAAATTGCTCCTCTGTCTTGTTGCCCAGGACTTATGCCAATGTCTCATCTCAGCTGGGAAACGTTATATCTTGTCTTTCAGTGTCAATATATGCACCTCAGCTAAATCTGCTCAGGGCAGATCTACCAGTCACATCTTCTACCAGTCACATCTCTTGTGTTCTTATAGCTAATAGAATTGACAATGAATCTGATCCAACAGGTTTCTCTTCAGCAGGACTGCCAAACAACAGAAAGTCTTTACCAGGGCATCGTTTTGGCAGTGGAGGCTCAGTATGAGTGAACATTTAACACATTTTGAGCTACAAATAGCATATGTGGTGAGAGATTAACTTGAATTTCAGTTATTCTGTTAGTTTCTTGTCAAATGATGCCCATGTATTTAGAATGAGTTTCTCCAGTCAAAATGTATTGATCATGAGTTATCCAGGTTTGCTTGAAAAAGAAGTTTGGACATTCTTCATCTAGGAACAACCAGAATTCACTGGACATGACAGTCCTGTCATTTTATATCTGATAAGGTGGTACATGCTGATTTAAAAAAAGGCAGGTCACATCCAGGTATTACACGACTTCCAGAAATGTTGAAAATGAAAGTGGCTATTTGTTATTGTGAATATAATACATACAGTGCACCACAACGAAATGTGTCTTCTGCATGTAACCCATCACACGTGCAGCAGTGGGCAGCTATCACCCGGGGAGCAGGGAAGTGGGGACGGTACCTTGCTCAAGTGTACTTCAGTGGTGCATGGGCTGGGACTTGAACCTATGAGCTTCTGATCCCAGGGGCAAAGTCCTAACCACTAGTTGAATAAAGTTTTTCTTTTTTAGCAGGGTCACTAGTTACAGAACTGCAGCAAGTTTTGCAGATAAAAGCACAGAAACACAGACAGAGATCTGCCCCACTGTATGCTACTATTATGTGGAGCTCTTGTCTGTGCATCTTTCAGTGTATTTGGAAGTAATATTCCTCCTTATTTCCAAAATAGTACTCAAAAACGAATTCTCGTAATCACAAAAATAAGTTGTTGTTATATATATATGCAGGTTGTGTAGGTAGTGAGAATATTTTCGTCTGCCTGCTTATCCGTCATATGTTGCTATAGAAGCAACAAAAAGATCTTTTATAAGATGTCCCATAGATGATAAAGATGCAGTAAATAACTTTTATTAATCCCCAGCAGGATTTTTTTTATATCAGCTCATTGTAATTTATTTATTTTATTGAATAACATTTTAACTTTAATTTTTCTATTTAGCCTATGTTCATGAAAAGCAGCAGTGAGGGTCACTCTTGGCAGCAGAGAACTGAGTGGAGGACTGTCCAGTTTCAGGCTGACCATCATGGAAATGTCAGAAGAAAGCCTCATTCACTGCCTCAACTCACTGCAAATTCATTAATATCTAGTAATTAAAGATATATAAGCCATTAGAGTCCTGAGATTTGTTTTACACAGTGCATTAGTCATTTACTAAGTGAAAAGTGAAAGTGATTTTCTGCCCAACTAGCTCTCAAAACAACTAGTGAACCTACTTGGATTTTTTCCTTTTTTTTAATGTTTTTATATTCATTGCTGATCATTGTAGAGAGTGAAAATTTATCAAATGTACAGTCAAACCCCTTTAGCTCACCCCTATCGGTCCAGGCTCTAAATTTGGCGAGAGGTGGGGTTAGCGAGCTATTAAAATGTACGAACAAGTGAAGACCCTTGTACTTTCACTGCAAATTACTTGACAACACAGCCAACCGCCTGAGTACTGAAAATCATTAAAATCTTAGTTCAGCTCCAAACTGTTTGGCTCGTAAAACAGCATCAGTAATGATAAAATTTTACAATCTAGCAAACGAAAACCAGATTTCCAATACTGCTTCAAGCTCAGCATGCTATTCCCAAACATGTTTTTTATTCACTTGACACGTTCCACCATTTTAGCTTTTGGCTGAGAGAATGTCTCCACCTGGAGATAGGCTGATGAAATTGAGCAGCAAAAATGTCAGCGATATCCTGCTGTGTCTTTGTAAAGTTATTGCTGTGACAGAGACAAATTTCCATCTTTTACTCGCAAGTCAGAGAATGCAACTTTCATTTACCAGACATTTTGAGTCTAATTCACAAACTTGTACGCAAACCCAGATTGGAAGCTGGTCATACTAGTGTAGGTGTGTGGACAGGACCAACCAACCAGCCATCAGTCAAACAGTGGGATTTCCTGTTTTGATTGGACCAGACACCAAACAGACCGAGGCTGCATCAGTGATGTGTCCATTGTACATTGATGTCGCCCACCCACCAATAGCAGCAGCAGCAGCAGCAGTGACCTATAGAATTGGCACAACTGACCATGTTCTAGGCTACAGCACTAACAAGGGTCCAAGTTTGGCAAGCTATAGATGGAGAAATGCATACACCTTACACTTTCTGCATTAGGGCCAGGGGTGAGGTTGGCGGCTTAATGAGGTAAATAACATGGAAGAAAATCTGTTCTGCAGCCTTTCATGGTGAGAGGCGAGTTTGGTGAGCTAACAGGGTTTGACCGTACATGTCCATTTTATAAGTATTTGGAAAATGCACTATTAATAAAAACCTTGTCAGAAAACTATAAAAAACATATGTCTTTCTACATAGTTTTAAGTTTAATGAATGACACTTGTTGGTCTTATAACAGAAGGATTTCTATATTCATTTTCCAACCTCCTTTTCCATTTGTGATGTGGCCAAGCTGGAACTGATCCCAGTTGACTATGAGCCAAGGCAGGAAAAACCTTGGACAGGCCAACCCCTCACAGGGCAGCACAGAGACAACCATTTACACACACACTCACACCTATGAGCAATTTAGAGTAGCCAGTCAACCCAAATCTCAAGCCTTTGGACAGTGGGAGGAAACTGGAGCACCTGGAGGAAACTAATACAGCAGAGAGAGAGAGCTTGTACACTCCACACAGAGATCAAAACCTTTTGCTTTGTATCAAAACCACTGGAAAACCAAGGAAATTACATAATTATGTTTAAAATACATGCACTTATTATCATGGCATATTACATGCATGAAGCTGAAAATATTTTTTACAAATGATATCATTTTACATTATATCAGCTTTTCCACTCTCCAAATCTGGTTTTCATTTCAAATCTGGTCACAACAACTGTATCCAGTCAATGTCAACATGGCAATGAATAATTCTGACTCAGCAACTTTCCTTAGAATAAAGCGTTTTCTCTCAAACCGCTCGGATACACTCTGATTACAATACAGTACAACAATAATTTTACAGATGTTATGAAACTGTCTTTTAAGGTCTTTTAGACATTTTACAAAGCAGGACTTTGTAGTGAGGAAGTCTGAATCGTCCAGTAAGGTGGTCAGTTTCCTGTAGATATTTGGTTTAATTTATCGGGTTAACGGCTCTACGACACCATCCAATCCCTTGCTCCCTTTACCCTCTCCATTCGCTCTACAGCAGCAGAGGGCCAGGAAAACGGGGCATGCGCAGTCGCGCGTAGCGCGCGTGCTACACTGAGGAGCGCAGTGACGGGGGGAGGACTCAATTTTAGCGGCTAAGGAGAGGACAATTACAGGAGCCGAAGGATCGCTGGCTGTCAGAGAATGCCACGGCAAAAACAGGTTTTTTATTCTGCAAGTCTGAGCGAGGAAAGCCGCGTCTTCCCACTAGGGTGTTTAATATTTAACCTTAAGACATAACTGTAGCTTAGCCAATGCTAAAAAATCCCCAAACAAAATGCCAACGGGACTGAATCCGCCAGCCAGTGGGATACCTGTGTCCGATCCAGTGGGTACGTGCAAGGTCAATGCCGTTTAGCTAGAGCTCCTGCTGGAATTTGCTTTATGTGTGAATTCAGTATGATTTTCATAGTTATTGTAATATTCGACATCTCTGCACGTCTGATTTGCTCCGCCAGTTTAACCTCAAACGCCCCAAACGTGAACCGCTAGCTGCTCTGTGCTACACAAACACAGGACCGCACTCACACTATAGAAACCATGTTTACCATGTGCCTAACAGTGACACTGTATAATATTAGAAGGGGTTATTTAGGGAGATTATCACCTTGCAGATGTAGTTATTATTAGTTATATGTGCTCATTGGACACTGATTTTAGAAAAAAATTATGAAAATGTATGTGTAAAGATGAGGAACTACATAGTTATAATAGTATAGTTTATACCTAAATATTCTGTTTTGTACTGCAGTTTTTTTGTTAACACTTTTGTAAAAAGAGTCTGTTGTATGTGTACACGTGTGTGTGTGTGTGTGTGTGTGTGTGTGTGTGGGGCGCATTCATATACATATACAGTTGTGTGTATTTGAGCACAAACAGCATATGAATACGTTATTTAAAATATTTAAAAAATAATAATGAAAATTATTTTAAAAGGTACATTTTTTGGACTTTTAATAAATGGTTAAAACACTTTTGAATATATTATTGATAAACTTTCAAACACAATGGCTAAGAATCTGTGGCTTCCAGCGTTCAGCACAGATAAAAATAGTCAAGATAATGGAACTCCACTAAGCATTTTAGTGGTTTCTGTGGTGTTTATAACTGTCAATTAAATGATGAAGCTCTTAGTCTGCTCAGAAGCTAATCAAATTCAGAAAGCACATTTTCCTCAGAGCACATGAATTTTTATGACATTGGCCTACTTTACCATCTTTTATAGGGTCATTCAAGAGGAGGAAAAGGAAGTCCATCATAGTGACGGCAATGCTGTTCGTTGTGTCTATACTTATCCTTGTCTTTGGGTTGGCAGCTACCACAAGAACACAGAACATCACTGTTGGTGGTTACTATCCTGGAGTTATTGTAAGTAATAGTAGTTATACCTCTGTAACAGGACTGACAACTTTCTGCATATAGTGAAGACAATTTCTAGCTTTCATTTAATATTGTAAGATTGAATATTTCACTAAGAAAATATGTTAATGCATGTTAGTCATATTTTTCTTCCTCTTCAATTAGAAAAATTCAAGCATAAATGTCATGAGACATTGCCTGTGATTCTTCTCTCTGCTCTGAGAGACTAAAATGTGTTTAATCTAATTCATGTAGTAAAATTCATAGATCTGTAAAATATATGACAAGAGAAATTACTTCATCACATGCATTTCTAAATATACAGAGTACTTATAGAACAATGGTGAACTGCATGTTTTATTACAAAGAGAGCATTATTATAACTTAGCATATATCATGATACTGTTTCTCTGGTAAATGTGAGATTTTTGGTTTATCATACTTAGGGACATTGGAATTTAACAGAAATTACTATACAACTGCAGACCCCAAAAACTTCTGACAGTATGCTACAAGTAAATGGATACTGCGATGTTTGACTGATTTGTGATTTTCTCCCTCAGGATCGTGTCAGACTGCCTTATCTCTCAATGAATTGATACAACAAGTAACAGCATTTATTCTGTGTTATTTTTAGCTTGGTTTCGGTTCCTTTCTTGGAATCATTGGAGCCCATTTAATAGAGAATAAGAGGCAGATGGTAAGAGGTTTACATGATACCACTTCTTCATTTCTTTTTTTTGTTTTTCATACAAATCATTTTTGGATCATGACTATGCATTGATGGGCAAAAAATCTCCTGATGCTCACAATTGTTTTCTGATGAAGAAGAACACCTTTTCTTTCATGTTTTTACTCATTTTGTTACAATGGAGGAACAGCCTTGGAGTTCAGTCGGAATATCAGAATTTGTTCCAGGGACTTTGGTGAGACGCACCCAGAAATAGCTCAGTGTAAGAGGAGCAGGATGGATGTCCAGGCAGGAATGCAGGAACGCCATAGCAGAGCAGAGGGAATAGGAGTTGTAATGCATAACTGGTTATTTCAGAATAAATATCTTCGAGGTCCAGGAACACAATCGTTGGATATGCATATTATGAAAAGACATGTCTGTGCTTGGCTTGATGTATATATTGGATTTTTCCACAATTGTGATTTGCCAGAGGGTTAAATGTAATCGCTGGCATGAGCTTTACATTTATGAAGAATGCTGGTCTTTTATGTAGCCTAGGTTTTTGTGAGGATGGTTAGCAGTACTTTCAGAAGGACTGTTTACACTCTTTACACTGTTTTGGCCCCGTCAGTCTCAGTGATGCTGTCAGCTGTAGAATGTGGTATGTCATTGGGAGTGTTCAGATGCTTCTCTCCTGCGGAGCTGTGTGAACTGCAGACAGAGAATGAGGTGACGTGAAACCTAATCCTCCCTGTCTCTTGAGTCAGTGGAGAGAGCAGCACTCAGGGGGAGCCTGGCACACTGCCAGCTAGGGGGCACCAAAGAAGGGACCTATCGGACAACTTTATTTCCATCATGTCCTCTACAAAGGGCTTCACACTTACTGACCCATGCCTGTGTGGTAGCAGTCACACAGAGTTATGTTTACCTCTTTCTGTGAATAATAAAATGGAGGATTTGATCAATCTGGATAAGGTAAACAATACACTGATGTAAGATTCTCTTATACAAGATCAAACTACTCAGAGAATGGCTAAGATAAGATGTTTTTAATGTTTGTTGTGCCATCTTTTCAGAAACAGAGGGACAGACTTTACAATGCACACCAGAAATGCTTAATGCATGGATATCTGAGCTGCTTTGGGCATAGTGACATTAGCAAATTGGCTGTGACTGCATGATGAATGACAGGAGAAGCTTAAAAGTGGTTATCCAGTAAGATCCTGCTTTTGTATTTGTTGCAGCTGGTGGCTTCCATCGTCTTCATCAGCTTTGGTGTGGTGGCCGCATTCTGTTGTGCGATTGTGGATGGCGTTTTTGCTGCAAGGCACATAGTGAGTTCTTCTGTTTCGAGTATAATAAAATGCATCTCAGAGATCTTTTCACATTCTGAAATATGCCTGTACTTGGTTGTATTCTAATGTCTCGCAGGACCTCAGGCCTCTTTATGCTGGTCGATGTGAATACTACTCCAGTGTAACATCCTTTGACCTAGATGTGAGTTGTTGTTGCTGCCTCAACCCATTTTAAATCATTATGTTTCTGCTGAATTTATGTCTCAATTTTTGCTTTGAAAATAGAGTGATGCAACCAGTGTTTTCAGAGTCAGTGTGTCTGATCCTTTAGGTCCAGTGCCAGACTGCCCGTGTGTCCTGTAAGCTGCGTGTGAAGAGTAATACCTGCTACTGCTGTGATCTCTATAACTGTGGCAAGTACGTGTGCGAAAGCACCCCTCTCAGCCCTCTCAGGATTTCCTCTGTTTCTCCAGGCAGATCTCAAGCCAAACTCTGCTATCTTTGTTTTATCTTTGTTATGGTTTCTATTTGCTTTGAATGAGCGTGCTTTTCCCCCCCTCAAACTCTGTTGGAAAGAACGCTTGTGTTTACTTATGTTTCAGAGAACATCCTCTTTTGGGACTTCAGAATAAAGATGTTTTGAAAAAATTTAGGAAATCGACGATGATTTGGAAGTAGGTCTTTCTATTTTTAGCCCCTCGACAACATTGACAACCCATGATTTGTTGTGGTTGAAGTACTCCGTGTGGCTGTGTACACTTTTACTTCATTGGGAAACATGCGGTACTACTGGAATGAGTGGAGGCTTTTTTCTGCATGTCCTGGCACTTCTTCCTGAAGTGAGAACCAGGCCTCATTCCTAGATTCCACAAGCAAAATATCTTATAGGATTTAAACTGTAACTCCATTCATTCATAAAATGCATAGCAGGTTAAATTTAAGGGTTGGATATATTGTTCATGTCATGCTCTACTTAAGAGTGATGTGCACTGGCTGTTTTTTGTTTTATTCTTAGTTTGCATGAATGTGTTGTGAACACATTTCATTTTATATTGTTGTGTGTCTTACTGGAACATTTTAATACATTTTCTAAAATGCACTTCTCTGCTCCCTGAAACAGTCGTGTTGAGCTCAGAGGAGGCTACCATGAGTACACAGAAGTACGGAGTTGCCAGGATGTTGTGCATCTCTACCACCTTCTGTGGTCCGCTACCATTCTCAACATTATTGCCCTTTTCCTCGGAATCATCACAGCAGCAGTTCTTGGAGGCTTTAAGGATATGGTGTGGCTCTTTTATGTTGACTGTTTTTTTTTTTTAATTACTACTTTTTAACTTAAATCTTACTATAAAAGTAATACGCACCATTACAGGGTTTGTCATTTTTTCATTGCATGTTACAAAATAATGTAGAATAGCTCTGCCAACCTTTTTTTTGTTTTTTTTTTTGAAGATGCCAACTACTGCCCCAGACTCTTGCGAACCAGACACTTTGAGGATCCCTGGACCCCCAGAAACTCTTGCCCCAACCACATCCAACTCTTTCTACAGCACTGCCCCCTGTCTGCCACCTTACACCGCCTATGATCTACAGGTAGTCATCATTACTTTCAACAAGTAAACTATATGTAAACTTTTAAACTTGTTAATGGGGAATTTCAGATTATTAAAAAAACAAAGTTATTGAAAATAGTTTGATGTGAATTGGCCATAGTAAAGTTACTGAGACAGAGTTGATAACAATGAAGATAGGATCCAGATGTTTGAATCATCTATTCATCATCTATATTTAGACATCATCTAAATTGAAATTATTATATTAATCTGTATTTCCAGCACAACATCACCAAAATGTTTTGCTTTCAGAGTACAATGCTATATGAAATATGAATTAGAAATCAGAATTTTAAAATATGTCAGATGCTGGTATATTGTTTAAGCAATTACTGGCCAATACGAATAGGAGTGTTTTATCCTGCATCCCTACAAAGCACCATTCCGGATTAAACTCTTTATGGTTTAATTACTGAATTATGCATATTAAAACAACACTAGGCCGTCCCACATTATAAGCCACCCCATGTTATTAGCTGTAGTGTTACTGAATTTATTACTCTTAAGCAACTAATTTGGCCCCTGGAGGCCTTTGAAGTGACATCATGATGCAACGCAACGGATTTAAGGTTGATGCTTTTGCGAAGCAACGTCTGCAATATCAGAGAGTGATGAAGTATCTTGCCTTTGCGTTGCTTTTTGAACTGTTTTTTGCTGCAGTGAACAGTACATTTAAATTCAACTAATTATTTGGGGATGTTGCCGTTTTGTGCACAGAATTATACTTTTAGTGAATGTGTTTCCATGCTTTTAAGCAAGCCTCCCCCAGTACTTCAAGTTTGTAAACTTGATCTATAAGCTGCGGCCTGTCGTTGGGGAAACACGGTAGCTAGTTGTGTTAAAAAGCAATTGAACCGATGTACCTAATTAAGTGTGTATTCTTGAGTAATTATATATATTCAACATCACTTCATTCTACTCTCCACAACCCTGCCCAACACATCTGATCCAGTTTATCACCTGATAATGAAACCAAGGCAGAATGTATTTGGAACTCCAGTGTGCCCAGAAGCAGAGCTAGGTCGTTGTGCTACAGTCCCAGAATATCGAAGAATTGTTTTCTATGAGAGTAGTTTTCTGCTCTGCTCCTGCCTGGCACAGTTTCTACTATTCCCTGTCCTAAAACATCTGCTCCAGCTCATGAACAGCTTGATAATTGGCTGAAAAGCTGGATCTTGTGTGTTGGGGTAAGTCATAACTTTGCAGGGCAGTGGGTCCCCAGGAAATAAACTGAAAACTTTGGTTTGATGGTATAAACAAATAGATATTTTTCATTTAAACCAAGTACATGAATGGTTGTTGTCGTTACAGGCTTCTATGTTCCCTGATTCTTCTGGCATATCTGATGACTCCCAGTCTGGACCCAGTCACATGTGGCCAAGTATGATTCCTCCACGCTACTCTCCACCTTATTACCCACCTGATGATAAACCACCACCATACAGCCCTTAAGGGACCAGAGAATCGTGAGAACACTTACCACATTACCATGGGTTCAAAGGAAAATGGGCACTAGTAGACAGTAAACATCTTGAATAACCATTGTAGTGTATGAGCTGCTGCTGTTGTGATGGCTCACTACAGTGTGATGTCTGCTGAATTAAAGGACAGGGTTGTGGTGTGCAGCTAGAGGAAATCATCCCTGCAGAGCAGATGTGAGCAGGGAGATGTGCAATTATCCAGTATTACTTCAATATACTAGATGGCCTCTCCTTGCTACAGTTAACAACAAGACTGTTCACAGTTATGCCTTAAGTACCTGTCTGCTTCCAAACAGCATGTGCTGTCTGCTCCTGCTATGGGTCTGCTCCTCTGCACAGCACCACTGTGGGCTTCCCTCTCGGATACAGCGAATCTGCAACCCTGCATTTGCCTCACTATATGATGTAAATGCTTTCAAGTTGGCACAGAGTGTCCTGGTTGTATTTGCCTTGCCTTTGCTGAAGAATGAGGAGGAATCTTGTTTTTCTTGTCTCGTTATTGATTTGCACTTTATCATCCCTTATTATAACTAATAGATGTTAAGCTAAAATAATTTATTGAGTTCTTTCTATTCAGTTCAGGCAGCTAGAAATATGTGCAAAGCCCAAATCAGGCTTCTTCCACTTGTAATATATGGTTGGGTTATTTAGATCGTTACTCAAGTGTGGAATGTGCACAAACTTAAGTCCAGCGTAAAAAAAAAGTGATGTAAATATTCTGTCCAAGAAAGTACAATGATGAATAATCATTATTAGAATCAAGAACTAACACATCTCGCTGCAGCGTGCACATTTCACACATTTCCTTTTTTTTGGAATGATGAAGAGGGCAAGTGAAATTATAAAGAAAAAAAAACCAGACAGCTTTAAAGTGGTCATTAGATCAACTCGTGATTTTTTTTTTTTTAGTACAAAGCCTGTTCAAAGTAACTACAGAATCACATACAAAAATGTTCTGTCTAACTAAACGCATTTCCCATAAGCTGTTTGTGTGACCAAGTCTTACACATTAGAAGTATAGAAACAAACTGCCTTCTTTTATTATATATTTACACAAGTCTTAAAGCTACCTTGCAGGTGTGCATTCACTGTGATTAGTGACAAATTGCTAGATTGTGTTTTATGGAAAAGCAATACAAGCATCTGTAATTGTGAGACCAGAATGAGCAAGGATAATCTGGTGTCTGTTCAAAATGTTCTTTATGTGTAAAAATGCTTCATTGCCAGTCTTACCTTCGCACTACAGTCAGATTTGTGGTCAGACTGGCCTTATTGTTAGACTTACTTTACTCAAAGCCATACTGTTGCAACTATGGAACTCAATGTTAGACATCACCTTGGAAAAAACTAAACAACAAAAAATGTTCACATTATCAATTAGAAGCTATGACAATAAGTAGGTACTCTATCGTTTTAATTTCACTTTGTACAGCACTAAGACCTAATAAATATGGTTCCAAACAAAAGAGAAACTGTTAATTGAAGGTCTTTAGTAGTACAAAATATGTTCATGATTAACAACTGTTAAAACCCTCACTGAGTGAGTAATGACTGCGGCAAAACAGTCACATCCTACTTTCCAAAACAGTTCATCTACTGACAAGACTACAATGGAATATACATATATAAGAAAAGAAATGTAGAAAAACACAATACATGAAAGAAACCCAGATATCCTTACCATTACTCTTACAACACACTTGGCTTGGACACGTCACTGTTTAGTAGAGGCACAACATTTTGCTTTTAAAAATGAAAACTTATTTTGGTGGCAATGACTGCATGATATATGGCCAGCATATAAATAAAAGTGTACAATTTTAAACAACCTCCTAAATAATAAACACATTACTAAAACATTCACAGAAAAAATGCTTCTCCATACTTTTAATTCTCCATCCTGCAGTGTACACTGCCTCTAATCTGCTTAAAAAAAGAAACACTTCTAGTGAAACTACAGAAACTGGGACTAAATTCATGAGTTCATCCTAGTGAAATCTGAAGTTGACTGTTCAATCCCTGTGCAAATGAAGGGAATCATGTCGACTCCAATGTTGTTAAGGATGGCTTGAGGTGGTGCAGCACAGTATATGGTGTCTTTTCATTACATTATTATGTAATGTTAAAAGAAACATTTCAAACGTGTAGTCTAGCAATTTCATCCTGACATACTGTATGCACATACAGATTGTAAATAAATGTTATCCATTTATCCTTGTTTGTTGTGTCATTTATAAAACATGCCTTTCCTTCATAGCCATACTTGTGTCCCATTAGCCTCTTCATAAGAAAAACAATAAAGTCTATACATTAACCTTACAAGACCTAACAACAACAGGGAGCCAGTACATTGACAGTTTGTGCATAAAATGAAACTTACAGTACTGTATCTACAGCATGATTCAAACATGGCTGGAGTGGAAGTCTGTATTTGTTCCCCAATGCATCACATTAACCCAACTCACCCACTACTCAATTCAAGAGTTCAAAGTCCATAACAGAAGATACAATTTGCTGTAATTTAATTTAAAAGACCTAATATTGACACGCTGCAGATTATAGGACCAAATTTACATAATTTGCATGAAATGAACCCTCCCTGCTAAAGGGTTGACTCACATGTCATAGCCTCACATCGTGCCACTTTGTAAGATTCAGTAATTACTAGTGTTAATTCATATTCATTTTGGATGTTTAATTCTTTTCCTTAAAGTAACCATACGAGAAAAGTAAGATTATAGAAGAGCTTTTCCTTTTTTTGTAAGATGTACTCTTACCAAGTACTATTCATGGTGGAACAATAAAAAAAATACATGATTCTGACATACTACACACCCCCTCCCAAAAAAAGCACCTTGAAATGTCACCTCCTACTTTTCCTTCTGCTTGGGCCTTCATTAAAAAAAAACATAACCTTTTCAGGGAAATATATTCAAGATCGGAATTCACGGAGACCTGAACATAAAAGGCACCAAAACTCAGCACTGTGGACATGTCTACTTAGTATGTCTCTGGTATGACGAATTCAAACTCTGTCGTGTTTTCAACATTCATTTGGTTTCCAGGTCTAGGGGGTGGCCCTGGGCGGGCATGTGCGCCTGGACGAGTGTGTGCATCCGGCTCGACAAAAATGTCATGCCAGTTCAACATTTTGCTTTGGCCAGAGGGAACCGCCTGATTTGTAAAGTGTGATTTGCCAGGGCTAATGTGCTGAACAACTCCGTCCTCGTTAATGACTGGAATCCCCCCCGTTTCCTCTGACACAAAGGAGTATGGTTTGAACTGTAGAGTTTTACAAGGAAGGAGGCGGTACAGGTTGTTGTCAGTATCATCCTTTTCTTTTCTGCCTGAGGGATCTTGATTGTGAGCTTGTTTGCAGTGAGAAGACAACAGCTGGTAGTTGAGGAACATTTCATTACACATCAAGCACTGGTACCTCCTTTCCCCCGTATGTGTAATCTCATGTTTGGTTCTATATTCTGCCAGAGCAAAGACCTTGTCACAGTAATGACATGGGTACTTTCTCTCCCAAGAGTGTGTGTTAAAATGACGTCTGAGACTTGTTAGGCACACATATGGACGCTTGCACACAATGCACACGTAAAAAGTCTTTCCGTCCATTATTAGCTCGTAGTGGTCCTCCTGTTCCATTTTAGATTTCTTTTTACCTCGAGGTGTGCTGCTAGACACATTGCTTGCACCATGTTCAGATGTTTGTGACTTTTTTCCAGGGCCTGAACGAGATTCTCCTTCTCCTGTGTCTTCTTTCATAGGGACAATGTCATAGGTGTTCTCCCCTATGTTGGCATAAACTTTACATCCTGGTGAAAGTGAATCAATTTCCGAGGCTTTGTCTAATGTTATTGTTTTTTTAGTAGACACATTTGGAGAAGCTTCCATTCCAGGTCCGTTATTAGTGCTAAAGCATGGGTTTACATCTGACAGTTTGATTCTGCCTTGCTGGTCAGGTGAACGCTCCAGCGATACCTTCTTTTTCTGGACTCCAAGCACTTCATTGGCTTCCAGAGGAAGAGAGGATTTATGGGACTCAGGGGTTAAACTGTTTGTGCATGCTGGGGTTGAAGGTGCACTGTGCATGGAGGATCTTGCAGGAGAGACAGGAATACTGCTGCTGGCATCTGAAGATATTATTGGGCTTGCAAGAGGTGCTGTATCTTGCTGGGGTTGAGTGCGCTCTTGAAATGTTCCTTCTGCCACACCTTCAAGGCGATTCTTGCATTTTTCAACCTGACCTGTAATTATTCCTTCCACATGTGTAACTTTTTGTTTTTTGGCCTCCGGACCACATTCAGCATGTGCATCCATGGCATGAGCGGCCTTTGTCTGCTGAGGTTTTGGGGCTTCCATGTGTGAGACAAAAAGAACATCATCAGTGTCTGAATCATCCCTCTCAGCATTGCTGCCAGTCGTTCTGAATTCCTCAGCAGACAAGGAGAATGATTCAGTGATGATTGGCATGTTCTCTGTTCCAGCCTCATTTTTCTCCGTTGCATTAACACTGCTATTCTCTCCCTCTTTTGACAAGCCAGGTAAACCCTTGACATGTGAAAGTGGTGCTGCAAGATTGGCAATAAATTTGACACCTAAGATCTGACCAGCACTAATGAGATCTTCAAGTTTGTCAGACCTAATTCTGTAGAGTTTTGAGCTGTATATGTAATTCAAGATCACTTCAAATATGTCTGCCTTGATAAAATTGAGCTCAATTACTTGTCCTGCGACAGAGAAAAGTTGCCGAAAATAAGTGCTAGATGCTGATAACATTGTCTTGTGTGCCATGAACTTGCGGTCCTGAACAATGATGGTCACATCACAGAATAATCCATTGTTTCGCTGCTCACTGATGGACTCCAGCAATGACATGGGAAACTGGGTGTCAGTTGCAGAGATCAGCTTTAATTTCGACATCCCTGTGAAGAAAGTGATGAAACTTTATTTACTGAGTACAACAAACTATTTTCACCAAATGATATCAATTACAGGTGATCATGATGAATCTATAAAGAACAGAGGCCAAACACAACCTGTTAAACTGACTATAGCGTGTGCATGATCACAGTACTAAAAAAATTTCAATGTAAGGTTTCGTTTGTATGCCTCAGTCGACAGTAAAATTAAATTAACTGACTGACAGTCCGTGACTGACACATGGAGAGTGCATGTGATGCAGTGTGTATATAGAAAACCTGCGATTCGCCTTACAATCTATTCTTTACAAACATGCTAACTAGCTAGCTGTATCTTTAAATGATCAGTAAAAAGAAAAAGGAGGATTTAGCGATTTAAGATTCAAGTACGCCGTGACTAATAGCAATGCTTTCATAACGTTTTGGTTTGGTGACCTAAATACTGACAACTGGTAAAAACCTTCATCTGGCTAACGAGTCAGCTAGCTAATGTGGAAATCAATCAACAAAAGCGGGGAGGAACATTAACCGTGGTCTTTACAAGCTGCATTTAATCTTCATATGCACGCGGAGAGTGGCTAAATCGAAAGCAGGTTTCTTTAATATGTTAACTCATATGTTCTAGAAACCATGTAGTCGGTGGAAAGACGGAAAACAAAAACAAATCGCTGGCTAGCTCGCTAATATGTAAACCCACTTCATCCTTCCTGCTTTGGCGGCAGTTTGAGGCCTAGCCAGGCAGCTGGCTGCGCGTAAACTTGCTGCTATCCGGCGTAACACGTTTTTAAGCGAAGAAACATATCGCCGAGCTGTAAATATATTTCAGATTTATTCGTGCGTAAAACATAATTGCATACCTGCAGGGCGAAGTTTTTTGCGTCCAGGCTTCTGTTTTCGGAAAAAATGAAATAACGTGGGTTGTGTGGAGGTAGACAACAAATAAAGAGCCTTATGTGAATGAGCAAGGCTGCGACTTACAGTCTAACCAACAGGAGTCGCAAAACATCTGCCGGCGTGTGAGGAATAATAAAGGCAGAATAATTACTGGCACATTATTATTATTATTTTTTTTATACATTTTTACTTTTCAGTTCATTTAATTTGAAATAAGATTATTAGCTATTTGCTAATTGAAAAAATATATACTTTTTTAAATACTTGTAATTACTTTTATTTTAAAAAAATTTGCTTTCGCCTTATTTGCATTTGATTTTGCTTTAAGTTTTTTATGTTATATATTACTTTTTGTTTATAGTTTATTATCTTATATATTATATATATTAATTATACTTATATCGTTTAGATTTTACACACGTTAGCTTGCACGCTTGCGTCGTCTAACAGCTCCGGTGCTGCAGGGGGCGATACTGAAAAGAAAAAAAGCGAACTCTTCCGCCAGTCTGAACAACACTATAGGCCTTAATGCGTCACACACATATGCCTCAGTAGTCCGACTGGTTTATGTTTAAAGCCATTTATTTGTGTACTTTTTTCGGATAAACCTATAACAAGTTTCTTTAGTGTTCAGTAAAGTTTGTAAAGTAATTCGGAGGCCAAAAGGCTACCTTTTTCATTGTTCTTGTTAGCTGCGTGGCTAAAAGTGCACAGCTAGTTAGTTTGCAATATGTCGCGTCACACCCTATTGTAAACAAGTGGTACTTTAGCTGACTGTGTTTGCTTTGAGAACACCGAAGAAACGCGAAGAAATGCCGGAGCTCGATGCCAGAAGTTCTGAGGTCTTTGGTCCAAGAAGTCCAAGAAGGCGGCAGCGCAGTGGTTCCAGCAGTCCGGACAGCGAGGCAAGTCCAGCGGCGAAGAGTTCCAGGCATGACTGCCATGAAGAACGAGCAGGGAGGTGGACAGACGGTAAAGAGAGGAGCCGAAACCGCTTTAGAACGGGAAGCTCCCGCAGCAGGTCACGGTCGAGATCGAGAGAGCGGGAGAAGATGTCCTGGGACAGAGGATATGGGGGACCCCGGTCCGACTACTATGATAAGAGAGATGATGCTCAAAGACAGCGACAAGAAGCCTTCATCGCCAGGTAACCTCGATTTCTCACGAGTGTGTGAAGGGTTGGGGGCCATCGGCGAGCAATGACAAACTAGATGCTTATTCATTGTAACAGAGTTGAACGTTTACATTTTACAATTCCACCATTTGGTCTAAGATCTTCTCTAGAGCGACGTACATGGGTGCTTTTTAGTGTACACAACAAGGTTTCTTGTAAAACGTGCTACTTTGAATCTGGACTGTTTTGGGTATTTTGTGGATTATAAATATATTTCTATAAAACATTTAAGAACTCTGGAGAAAAAGAGATTCATCTGAAGTTTTTTACAACAACAACATCTAATGTTTTTTTAGGTTTGATGTGACTACAGCATATTTGAGCTATTGATTATGTTAGTGTTAAGGGAGGAAGATTTTAGGATAATAAAAATGCAGTAAATAACCACAGGCAAATAGAAAAAGGCCCCACCATATGCACAACCACAAGTGAAAATGTTTCAAACTTAGGAGCTAAAAACCATCCATTTTCCAAACCACTTTACCTGTTTGGGTCATGGGTAAGCTGGATCCAATCCTAGCTGACTGCTGGACAGGACATGGTATGACCTGCACAGGAGACCAAGCCATCAGAGCCAGACAAAACCAAATATCGGTGCGTCTGGAGAAAACCTGCAGACACTACACAGAAAGGCACCTGTGACTGATTTGGTGAATGAACCTGTGACCTTCTTGCTTTGAGGCGACAGCGCTGATCACCCCATCACCCAAGTGCTATAAAATTAATAAATCAAAAATTTTGATCTTGAGAATAATATGCATACAATTTTATTTTCATGTATTTTTCTCCTGTTGATCACTTGAGCATTCTGTTTAAAGCATTTTTACAATGCATGCAAAGAGTCCGTCCATAATGAAATGCTTCTGAAATCTGGTTAGTGATGCCAAATCATTTTACATAATTGAAATGTATGCTTTAATTTGATATATCCCAAATTTGTGTTGTTTACACAGGCGCTTGCAAGAACGTGAGAGGATTGGTGAACTGGGATGCCCTGAGGTCTGGGGCTACTCACCGAGAGTCAGAGAACCTGAGTAAGTCTCATTTTTGGCATCATAAATTCAGCATCTTTTCTGCAGAAAAAGACCATACTTAATTTTTAATGTGTTTTTTGTCTATTTCTCTTATCAGCTCAGATGAACATACTCCTGTTGAAGAGGACGTGAAGAACAGCAGCTCGGATTCAAGTGTAGAAGGTGCTGTGATTTACCATTATTTGCATATTAGTTCAAGGAACACTTCAACTGCTGTATGATACCACAACCAGTCCAGTGTCATCACATCCACAGGTTACTGTATGAATTGTGAATGAAGATTGTAATATTCTTACCAACATTTAACTTGATAGCTAATACTATGACAATATTAACCCTATGTATGTTCATACACTGAAGAGTGCATCTTCTCTGCAAGCTGTTTATGCTCATGAACAATATGGTGAACAGAACTGAAATTCTGCTTTTCTCAGCCAAATTTTGATATATTTTATGATTTCATCCAAACCGTAATCTGTTCCACGGGAACTGCTATTGACATGGTTGACTTCATTACAGATCTTAATTTCTTATTCACAGAAGAGAGGAAAAAGAAGAAAAAGAAGAAGAAGAAATCAAAGAAGAAGAAAGCACGGAAGCACTCAGAGGAAAGCGAGTCAGAAAGTGACTCTGAGGGTTGGTCTGTTTTTCAATCTGAGACATAGGATGTAGGACATAGGGTGGTGTACAGGCAAAATGCTGTATTTAGAAACACTGACCATCACATCTCATACCACCCACCCCCTTCTAAAGACACATTTTTTGTCTTCACTTCAGAAACAAAACTCAAAACTTTCACTCTGCAGATTGTCCAGTTCACTTTAAATGTAGCTGTTCTGACCCCTGTAACTGCTGTATCATTTTGTAGATTGCAGAATGCTCTGTTGCCACTATGGCGATTCTTGATCATTCTGGCTCTGTGGTCAACAACAGCATTTGGTTCTCTCATATGCAAATCTTCATGGTTGTCCAATATCACAGTGTGAAAAAGAAAAAAATAATATATCCAATCAAGTGTGCTTTTAAAAGGAAATTATTCATTACATACAGTGGGGCAAAAAAGTATTTAGTCAGCGAACAATTGTGCAAGTTCTCCCACTTAAAAAGATGAGAGGCCTGTAATTTTCATCATAGCTTTAACTCAACTATGAGGGACAAAATCACATTCTCTGATTTTTAAAGAATTTATTTCCATTTACATTTACAGCATTTGGCAGATGCTCTTAACCAGAGCGACTTACATGGTGAGCAGTGCCTTGCTCAAGGGCACTTCAGCCTGCTGCCCGGTTCCGAGAATGGAACCTGGGACCCTTCGGTCACAAACCCACTTCTCTAACCGTCCAAATTATGGTGGAAAATAAGTGTTTGGTCAATAACCAAAGGTCATCTCAATACTTTGTTATATACCCTTTGTTGGCAATGACAGAGGTCAAACGTTTTCTGTAAGTCTTCACAAGGTTTTCACACACTGTTGCTGGTATTTTGGCCCATTCCTCCATGCAAATCTCCTCTAGAGCAGTGATGTTTTGGGTCTGTTGCTGGTCCACACGGACTTTCAACTCCGTCCAAAGATTTTCTATGGGGTTGAGATCTGGGCGGTGTGTTTGGGATCAATGTCATGCTGAAAGACCCAGACAAGTTTCATCTTCAATGCCCTTGCTGATGCAAGGAGGTTTTTACTGAAAATCTCACAATACATGGCCCCTGTCATTCTTCAATTTACACAGATCAGTCGTCCTGGTCCCTTTGCAGAATAACTGCACCAAAGCATGATGTTTCCACCCTCATGCTTCACAGTATGGTGTTCTTTGGATGCAACTCCACATTCTTTCTCCTCCAAACACGACAAGTAGAGTTTTTACCAAAAAGCTCTATTTTCGTTTCATCTGACCATATGACATTCTCCCAATCCTCTTCTGGATCATCCAAATGCCCTTGAGCAAACTCGAGACAGGCCGGGACATGTACTGGCTTAAGCAGGGAGACATGGCTGGCCCTGCAGGATTTGAGTCCCTGGCGGCGTAGTGTGTTACTGATGGTAGCCTTTGTTACTTTGTTCCCAGCTCTTTGCAGGTCATTCACTAGGACCCCCCGTGTGGTTCTGGGATTTTTGCTCACTGTTCTTATGATTATTTTGACCCCATGGGGCGAGATCTTGCGTGGAGCCCCAGATGGAGTGAGATTATCAGTGGTCTTGTATGTATTCCATTTTTATATAATTGTTCCCACAGTTGATTTCTTTACACCAAGCTGCTTACCTATTGTTATTGAATAATTCTTCCCAGCTTGGTGCAGGTCTACAATTTTGTATCTGGTGTCCTTGGTCTTGGCCATAGCGGAGTTTGGAGTGTGACCGTTTGAGGTTGTGTACAGGTGTCTTTTACACTCATAACAAGTTCAAACAGTTGCCATTAATACAGGTAATGAGTGGAGGACAGAAGAGCTTCTTAAAGAAGTTGTTACAGGTCTGTGAGAACCAGAAATCTTACTTGTTTGTAGGTGACCAAATACTTATTTTCCACCATAATTTGCAAATAAATTCTTTAAAAATCA
>JBBIGC010000033.1:1848695-1858953 GCA_037576955.1 Lepidarchus adonis
TTTTATTTAAATATATAAATATATAAATTTTATATAAAATAATTTTCTTTTAAATGATAAGTATGATTAATCATACTTAATGTGAACAAAGAAATCAGTGGATTTATTTTAATTTCATATTGCCTTTTCAAACATCTTTGCAGAAGAGGTGAAGAAGAAGAAAAAGAAGAAGAAAAGCAAAAAGTAGGATCCAAATTTAGCTTTGCATATTTCACTTTTTTATTGATGGTCTACACTGTATAGTCACTCTGGATTAAATATTTTTAGGAAGAAATCAAAGAAGAAGAAGTCTAAGAAGAGTCGTAAAGAGTCTAGCAGTTCCAGCAGTGATCAGTCTGCAGATGAAGAGGATGATTTGAATGAAGAGCTGTGGGTGGAGAAGACTGCTGTGGATGAACATATTGTTGGACCTGAAGCTCCATTGACTCACCTTTCACAGGATGATAAACCATTAGAGTGGGTATCTTCCTCTACTATAATATTTATAATCCCCAGTGTTTTTACAACACATTAAAGTGGACATTGCTAATGATGATTTACCTTCCGTATTCATAAAACATTGAAATTTATTTTTTTTTTCCCCCTGTAGTTTTGGTCATGCTCTGCTACCTGGTGAAGGTGCTGCCATGGCAGAGTATGTAAAAGCAGGAAAGCGTATTCCAAGAAGAGGTGAGATTGGTCTGACCAGTGAAGAGATTGCAGACTTTGAGAAGTCTGGTTATGTGATGAGTGGAAGCAGGTATGTAGTGTTTTTCTTTACTCAGCAGGACAACATGCTTTTGGACCAATTCTGTGTACTGACCCTTCTGTGCTTGCTCCAGACATCGGCGTATGGAGGCTGTGCGTTTGAGAAAGGAAAACCAGATTTACAGTGCAGATGAGAAGAGGGCCCTGGCATCCTTTAACCAGGAGGAACGGCGAAAGAGGGAGAGTAAAATCCTTTCAAGCTTTAGAGAAATGGTATACAGGAAGACTAAAGGCAAAGAGGAGAAGTAGGCTTTCATTTGTTTGCCTTTTTCACTTTTATGTATTTAATGTAAAGTTTGTTAGTTTTGAGGTGTTTTTTCTTCTTCTTTAGTAAGTCCTTGAAGTGCAAAGTATAGTCAGGTATTCAGATCAAACTTTGTGTACATTTGTTCATCTGTCAAATAAAGTGAGCTGTCATTCTAAATGTTTTCTGTTGTATTTCCATTTCTTTAAACCTCATCCAGTCTGCATCAAAAAAGGAATGTTGCCAATAAAAATGCTTAATGTATTAATAAATTACTACAAACCTGACAAAATGGATCTGCCTCTTTTATACAGTAGTACCATGTAAATAAGAAGAAATGGCTAAGCATTTTTCATCCTGTGCTCATACATTATTACTTATATATTACTATATATATAGTCTATTGCTTGTGCCATAATGCTTGTATTAAATATTCAGATATTCTAGTCTGGTGTTTCTCAGTCCTTGTCTTGGAGGCCCACAGTACATTAAAACACCCACTTCTGCTGAGTGAAGAGTTATTACTGTGTTGATTAGTTGTGTGTTGGGCCTCCAGAATGGGGGGTGAAACTGAACTAATGGGTTGAGTGCAAAATGTGAAAGATAATTATCCTTCCTCTACTGAACTTCACAATTATCACTAACGTGTTCTATTATGTAGCGTTCTCCTGGCATCCACCTAAAACAGATTCATCTGTCAAACTGCTAGATAGTTTAGAGTGATTCACCACCACAGCTTCCTTCAGCCGCACCACATTTAGCCACTTTTTTTGCACAATCCACTCTACTGCCAGTATTTGTGGAAACGGTGTGGTTATGTTTTATACACTTATTGGCAATGGGGTGTAGCTTAATCAGCTGAAGTAAGCTAAGAGGGTCTATATACGTGTACGGTCATAGCCGAAATTATCGGCACCCCTGGAATTTTTGCAGATAATGCACCCTTTCCCCCAGAAGACTATTGCAATTATGAAAAAAATGTTTTGGTATACACATATTTCTTTTATGTGCATTGTATCAACACAAAAAAGCAGAGAAATAAGCAAAATTTCACAATTTCATTAAAAAAAACCTCAAAAACTGGGCAAATTTATTGGCATCCTAAACTAAAACCAATCACTTCCTATAACCATCAACAAGCTTGTTACACCTCTCAACTGGAATTTCGACCACTCTACTTTTGCAAACTGTAGAAGGTCTCTCAGATTTGAATGGCGTCTTCTCCCAACAACAATTCTGAGATCTCTCCATAAGTGTTTAATCGGATTTAGATCCGGACTCATTGCTGGCCACTTCAGTACTCTTCAGCGCTTTTTATTCAACAATTTCACCCACACATTTCAGTAGCACAGGCAGCAAAACATAGGCCTCATTCTATTTTCTGTAAACACTACAATGATGAGCTCTACCATGGCCTCATCTAGACCCTAGATTCTCAAATTGGCCACATTATTTGGCCTCAATACCAAAAAGTACACATGTTGGAAATGCAGTGCAGCTCACCATCCACAATACCATACCTACAGTAAAGCATGGAGGTGGCATCCTGTTGTGGGGGTGTTTCTCTGCATCCTGTTTCTGTGGGGATGCTCTTGTTAGGATAAACGGAAAAATGTATGGGGAAAAATACCATCAAATTCTTGAGGAAAACCTTGTACGCTCGGCAAGAAAGTAAAAAAAGGGGAAGAATGTTCACATTTCAACACAACAATGACCCAAAGTAAACAGCAACATTGACCACACCATGACTGAAGGAGAAAAAAGTGAATGTCCTCATGTGGCTCAATCAGAGCCCAGACCTAAATCCCATTGAAAACCTGTGGAAAGATTTGAAGATAGCAGTCCACCAATGCTCGCCATCCAATTTTACCACACTTGAACAGTTCTGTAAAAGAGCAATTATTATTCAATTAAATTATTCAAATGTGCAAATTTGATAGAGAAGTATCCCAACAGGCTCAAGGCTGTCATTAAAGCAAAAGATGATTCATCAAAATATTGACACTGGCAGGTTATCCTTAATTAATCTCAGTTTGTCATGTTTTAGATTTAGATTGCCATATTTTTTCTGAATTGTAGCTGTGATATCTTTCAGTTTGCTGTTATAGACTGCATTGAGTTAGTAAAGCTAAATAAATATTTTCATGTTTTCATTTAAGACTGTAAAGCAAAAAAAAAAAGACATGTTCTATACCCACTGTATGTAGTACAAATAACAGGATTTAGACGCTGCCCTGTCAGAGCTTTACAGCACTTTAATTTAAAGCATGGTGTATTGCATGTACCCCAGTTCCACAAATCTCATCCAGCAGTGTGTGTAAAGGTCGAGGACATGCTGGGCACTTGGGAAACAGACAAGTAATGGATCAACATAATTTTATGGGACAATGCAAGAATTCAATTGTCTGTTGTCAGGCATATATGCTGGATTTTAATAACTTTGATGTACTTGAAGAGGACACTGTAAACGATAATCTAGGAAAATACAAATATAGGATCAAGACTTTTATCTGCAAATACTCTAATAAATTACTGTGGGGGAGATCGGACTCTGGGGTAAATAAACGGTTAGGACATCCGTAAAAAATGTTAGTCACGTACATGCTACTGTACTATAAAAACTAGGGTTGCACCGAAAAGGAAATTTTTGGCCAAAACCAAAAATGAGGAAACATTTGGTCGAGAACTGGCCAAATTAAATAATTATGCTGATTTTTTTTTGTACCATTATTGTTATGGCTGGGACTGTTTACTTGCCTTACTGTTTACTGTCAATCTTGACATTCCAACAATGCACAACATAAATTACATTTCTAAATAAAATATTTTACTTGGTCCCACTCCTGAAAGTATACAGGCCTATAACTGACTGCTGATTGTAAAATATCATTACATATAACACAAAGTGCATTAAAGTCAAGTCATAGTACATAATGATTCTAACTTTATTAGAGCTGAACCCTGACACCCGTATGTTAAAAATTCTTCTGATACAGCGACATAAGCAGAGCAAACCTTGTCACTGCTAGCAGGTTCACCCTCTGACTGCCCAAAGTGTGAAGAATCATGGTATACATTTTGCTCAGTAGGATTTTGACAGAAATTAGCAAGATATCGCAACATGCTATGTTTTTTGACACCATCTGAAAAGAAAGCCAACCTAACATACTCTGTGCTCACCTGCGTTCGAAAAACCCTTGATTCAGACGCCTGTGTGGACAATGATAAAAAACTACTGAAAGATATAACAATATTCTGTCACAGAAGCAGTGGGTTTGCTGGGAGGGACTTTACTCTTTTGTGCCTCATTTGTCCCATAATCAGCATGACGATTGGGATGTTTTTATTTCATATGATAACAACGTTGAGAAAGTCTTTGCAGATAAAACCCCTATTTAAATTTCATCATTACATGCTTTGCAAACTGTTTTCCATGGAGGTGCTGAAAAGTGCTGGTCATACATGCTGGGGGTGGGTGCTGGTCATGGGTTTTGCTTGTGTCAACACAACATCCTGTTTCAGTCCTGTTTAAATGTCTTTCAGCAGAAACTGAAAATGCATTTCTGGCAGAATTTTCGGTGCATCTCTATCAAAAACTAGTGTACATGACAAATAATGAACAGTCCATAGAAATTAAGTATATACACTATTTTAATAGACAGCTGGACAAAATACACATTTCAAAAGTTCTGATGGGAACAGCTCAGGGGTGATCTTCATTTGATGTTTTCAAGTCCCTGTAAAATCAAAGAGGATGTCAAAGAAAACTCTTTAAAAAATAGTAATATATGTATGTGCATATACACAAATAATGTAAACAAGCTATAATGCAATAAAACTGAAATGATCACCTTTGGCTGGTAATGTGCTCCAGTCCCCGACAGTCGCTTATCTCTCTGCATCAAGTACCAATGGTAAGGAACTCTCGCAATTCTCTTCTCCTGAATGACACAAGAAGTATTGTTAAGGATCTAACATGGTTAAGTAAAATCTGACATTGGGTTAGGCCTGGTTTCACATGCCAAGACTAAACCCAATTCCATTCTTAAAGCTTTTCTAATGGAAATCACCATCATTATTGTTAGAATGCAGTCCTAGATTAGATTTAATCTGTGTCTGGGAAAACCATTTCATAGACTTCACTTTATGTTCCTTATTCACAATTTTTTTTTAGTTTATGCACTCATGCAATACACACACAAACTAGAAAATAAAGATACGGTAACAGATTTTTGCACAGTAATACACAACCCATTTTAGTGGAAGGACTCAAAATTACTCATTACTCATTTATTTATTTTTTATTATTTAGGTTTTGGAAATAGTTTTACTTAAAGTTTCCAGGCTTTTTGATATATTTTCACAAATAAATTATGAATAACCAATGAGTATGAGAGGAAGTGATGTGTCTAATGTGCTGCCATTTTGGAACCTTAACATTAGTAATTATATTATACACAAAAAATGTTGTTCCTAGAGGCCCTTGCACATTTTAGTGTTTTCCTGTTTTAATACCCACTCAATACAATAAGTGGTTGTTAATGACCTGAACCATCCCAAAAGATTTTCTTATGTTGTGAGAAACTGTCACAATATGCATCAAGTACATTGTGCACAAAGTCAGTACATAGAGAACACTGAATTTCATTATACAAATGACCTAACTGTGTCTGCTTTCCAGTCTACAGGGTTCTAAATAGGGACGGTACCTGCCAGGCAAATACACAGCTTTCAATTTTATGTAACACTTAAATAAATGCACAAAACCTTGTTGTGGACTAATAAGTCATAAGAATGTAATAAATTAAAATAAAATAATAAAAATGCAATAATAATTCAATAATGCATTGAATAAAAATAGTGATGTTAAAAAAAGCAATGCTAATTCTGTTTTTTTTTTGTTTTTTTTTTTAAGAATACTATTAAAGTAGTGGACCAATAAACATTACTGGTAGAGGTTTTTGTACCCATAAAATCTTAACAATACCCATTCCTAGTCCTAAAAACAAGTTCCTTATATTCTATACCAGTAGTTCCACCTCCTAGTCCTAGATATACCCCTGTACTGAGCTTCATGACAGTAAGACTACCATCTGTTATATCACACATGTGGGAAGTGCACAAGATGTCTGGGACAGTTCTAAGACTGGCATCCACTCTCATATCACTAGGTCAATAAGCAAGCTTTAATTCTTGCTACACAGTATCTAAGGAACAGCAGTTTAATTATATTCATTAATAATAATAAAAACATGAAACTGGCAGATTTTACACTAAATATCCCTTTAAAAGCAAACTCTTAGTACATAATGAGAAGTGAGGAAGTTACTTCAGCCAGCAGATACTGCTAGTAGAAAAACTAAGCTTTACAGCAGTGGTGGGAAATCCTTGTCCTGGAGTGCTGTATTCCTGCAGTTTAGTGATTTTCCTGTTCTAACACACATGCCAAACCTGACTATTAGCTGAGAGGTTGCGTCAGGTCTGTCCAAGAAAGAAAACCACCGTGCAGGAATCTGGCCAGGACCAGGGTTCCCCACACATTCTCCACACCTGCTTTACAGGATGGGTATTTATACGATTAATTATATACCATACATGTTCCGAGGGGGCATTATCTAAAACATTTCGCTATTATCATCAGTATGAAAGAGAATCCACAGGTGGGTAGCATTATAAAGATTAAGTTAGTAAATTAACCTGTATTTACTCACCTTTCCTCCGTTGGTGTATTTTTGTATCTCTGCAGTGGCGATGCCAGGAATGATCAAACAAACTGTCATTATTGCAAATCCCGGCAGTATTTCATACCACATGACTAGGCTGAAATGGGGCCTATTTACATATGTCAGATGAGAAGTTTCCTATAAAACGCGCCTTCAAAGTAATTATGTGATATTTTGGCCAAAATGTCCGCTGCCTTCACGGTCACCAGCCCATTTCCGCTGAGTTCCTGTTGAGGACAAGCTGTGGAATATTATAGCCCCCTCTTGTGGTTGAAACGAGCAACAAGCCCCACGGTTGATATTAATAAATATAATGTGTACAAAACATAGTTAATAATATGTTTATTTAAACAGTAAATACAATGTCAAAAATGTTGCATGAATAACGCATAACAAAGTCTTTAATACCCGTTATCCTACGCAGCGCTCCAGGGAAGTGTCCGCCAAGCACTACTCCAGCCAATGAGAAAGGCGCTCCGCGTTATCCCTCGACCAATAGGAAAAGTTGGTGAACGCTCTGGACTCATTACATCTTACGAAGCTTCTGGCTAAACAATAATACAGCAAGTTACGCTGCAACGAACTCTGACGAAAACATGAAAGAAGACAAGGAAAATACGCGACCCAGAGAAAAGAAAGTGGAAATCAAATGTGAAGAAAGTGAAAAAATAGAGAAGCCAAATAAAGAGAAGAAGGAGACTATGACAAAGGTAGTTAGTTAGCTTAGCTGGCTAGCTAACTTGTTAGCTTCTTAGCCTCCTCTCCGCAACATCTGTGCTGTATCATGTAACAAATCAGTATTAGTTGGACATTTTCCTTCCGTTAGTTACAGGAACAGGCAGCTAGCTAGAATGTGTTATACATTTCTTCGCCGCTTTCAAGAAAGTTAGTGAACGCACTTTTGGGTTTATACATTTGTAGTACACGGGTTTCGGCTATAGCTAATTTTGCGGATGCAGTTACCTGGCTAGCTGATGTACTTAGCCAACACAAATCTGTCGAAACCTGTCGCATGTAATTACTTATTTTGCATGCTTATCGGTGAAATAAGATGAGTAGCTAGAAATATGTGGAATTTATGTAGTAATCTGTGTAACTTACCGACTGTTATGGTAAGGTATATAATACGTCAAGTCATAATATCGAATGTAGACGATTATTTTAGTTGTATTTAGTTTCTAAATAACTCATGTTTTTTTATACCCATTTCATTAAGATTGTAATTCGTCGCCTCCCTCCCAGTCTAACTAAAGAAGAGCTAGAGGAGCAACTGCAGCCTCTCCCAGAAGTTGATTATCTTGAGTTCTTCTCTAGTGACACAAGGTCTGTCTGGTCCACATAAAGTGTATTAAATCATGTTTTTGTTAGACGTTTATGATGTACTGTGGATTCACAGTGGAACTAAACAATATTTTTGTTATATTTCAGCCTCTATCCTCACCTTTTTGCAAGAGCATACCTGAATTTCAAGAACCAAGATGACATTGTTCTTTTTAGAGACCGATTTGATGGTTATGTTTTCATTGATAATAGAGGTTCGGAAAAAAACTTTTAATTTTCTTTTGATTTCCAAGTTGTATTAGCCACTTTTGCTTTTAATTGATTTTTGCCAATTTTTATAATAAGTATAATTATGCTTTTTGTGTAAAGGCCAAGAATACCCTGCAATTGTTGAGTTTGCACCATTTCAGAAGATTGCTAAAAAAAGGAATAAGAAGAGGGATGTCAAAAGTGGAACAATTGAGGAAGGTAAAAAAGTCCAAATTGTACTACTGTTTAACATCTTGTAATACTCCTGTGTTTGTAATCAAATAATTTAGCTTTTAATCACTTTCCATAGATGCAGATTATAAGAGATTTTTGGAGATTTACAATGGTGATGATGAGAAACTTTCTTCCACCCCTGAGACATTGTTAGAAGAAATAGAGGCCAAGACAAAGGAACTTTTTGGTAAATTTATGAACTTAACTTACCTGACTTAAATATTTCCACCTTATACTGTCACTAGAATGGCGATGTTTAGCTAATTGTTTCTTAACTTACTTTATGCAGCCATGAAATCAACTCCTCTGTTGGACTTCCTTAAAAACAAACAGGTGAGCTCTTCTTATCTTTTTATTTTCTGGGTTTGTTTTTTCAAACGTGCCTATGTCTCTAATAATCGACATAGTCTGGACAGAAATGATTCTGTTAACTTCAGTGAGACAGTAAGAAAGATTGACCTGTTAATACCAGTTACTGTTCAATGGTTCTCTTCACCAGTAATAGCATTGGTCATGTTTAGTAGTGTGACAAAATATCAATATGCCAATATGTCGTTGTCCTTGTTCACGCAATATGATAATCAATTCGCCAACAGCAATATTGATATTTAAATTAATAAACATTCACCACCAATTTGACTTGTTAATTCAGAGGTTAAGAGAGGAGAAGAAGGAGGAGAGGAGAAGGCGAGAGTTGGAGCGAAAACGCTTGCGAGATGAAGAACGGCGTAAGTGGAGGGAGGAGGACAGGAGGAAACGCAAAGAGGCAGAAAAAATAAAGAAGGCAGAAAAGGTAACTGAAAAGGACAAGGATCAAACTAAAGAGGATCATCCAAAAATCAAGGTACATGATTTTATTCTATATTGTGGATCTGAATAACAAAACCAGACAATAAATTGATTTAATTTGTGCCTTTTTCAAATCTACAGCACACTCCATGATTATTGGCCCCCTTGGTTAAGATGTATTCTTAGGCTTCTAATAAATATATATTTTTTCTCTGAAAGATATGAGCTCACAACACACAACTTTATTTAGAGTACATTTATTAATTGGGAAGAAAAACTCATTAAGATGTTTTAAAATGAAAAATAGTGTGTCACAGTTATTGGCACACCTGCTGTTAGTACTTAATACCCCCTTTTTACAACAAAACAGCACTTAATTTTCTCCTGTAATATTTGGTTGGAGAAAAGAAACAGTTTTTTTTTACTATTCTTCTTTGCACATCTTTGTAGATTATCCAGAGGCCTGGGTCCTCTCTAATGCACTCTCTTCTTTAGCTCACTCCACAGGTTTTCAATGTTGAGGTCTTGGGACTAAGATGGCCATAGGAGGAGCTTAATTTTGTGACTGCTGAGCCATTTTGTGTAGATTTTGCCATATGTTTAGGGTCATTGTCCTACTGGAAGATTCAATGATGACCCATCTTAAGCTTTCTGGCAGAAGCCATTTGATTTAGATTTAAAATATCCTGGTATTTTGTGATCCCATGCATCCCAACAATGTTCCCAGGGTCTTTGGAAGAAAAACAACACATGACACACCCACCACCATACTTTACAGTGGGCATGAGGTGTTTTTGCGCATATTCATCCTTGGATATAAGCCAGCCCCACTTAGAATCTTTTTTGCCAAAAAGCTTAGTCTTATCTGACCAAAGCACAAGTCTCAGTACCACTTACAATCACAAACATAAATGTGAAATGAAATGAAATGAAATTCAACTTTATTGTCATTGCACATGTCACAGGTACAAGGCAACGAAATGCAGTTTGC
>JBBIGC010000033.1:1859053-1873705 GCA_037576955.1 Lepidarchus adonis
TCAGGACCTGCTGCCTTGTGGACATTAATCCTGCTCAGCACCGCACCTACATCAGTGGGGGAGAGAGTCAGTGATTGATGGTCCTGGATCACTTCTGCTTTAAATGCTGTATTAGATTGCTAAGTGATTGCTATAGAGATTGTTAAGTGAGAAAAGTCTTGCATGTCAGTTTGTTGGCATGGAGATCCTGCAGACTTTGTGACCCTGAGATATCACTCTATGGTACAGTTTTCTAACAGTGAGCTTTAGAGATTTTTTTTAAACTTCTTTTACCATCCTGCTCACTATGAGTGGTGACTAGCTAAACTAGGATCCTCGTTTAGCCGTGCTCGTCACTGTTCCAGTTATTTTATAGCTCTTTATTATTCCTCTGACTGTAGATACAGGCAGGTTTAGGTGAGTAGCTATTTTCTTGTAGACATTACCTCACTTACACAGGTTGACACACATCTGCACGAATTTTCTACAATTTTAAGATTTCAAGAGATTGTATTTATTTTAAGACATTTAACACATCTTAGCCAGGGGTGCCAATAATTGTGAAGGGTGCTATATTTGTTTCCTGCGAGGCATTGACATATGTTGTTTTCTGCATCAGCTCTTGAAAAAATCAGATAAACCAGAGAATGGCGATAATGAGAAGCCAAAAGAGAAGCTGAAGAAGCCAGAACGAGAAAAACTGAAGGATGACCGAGCTCCAGCAGGAGCAGATGTAAAGAAACGTCAAAATGGTGAACATAGAGAAGATAAGACAAGAAAGTGAGCACTCAAGACTCAAATTTGACTGTTACAAAACATGGGGAAATGTGACCAATAACCCCACTCATGAACAAATGAAGTGTTATTATTTATCTGATTAAAAGTTTACTAGTTATATATGTGTATGCTCAGATGTTCCATTTCCTTGTGCCTATTCCTAAAACAAAGCTGACTCTGAATAAGCACATTCTTATCCCTTAATTCAGAATAGAGGAGGATGGACGCAAGGAGCACAGAGATCGTGATGCAGACAGAGAGAGAGACCGTGACCGAGAAAGGGAGCGTCGTCAAAAAGAGAGGGAGCGAATCAAGAGGCAGGATGAGGAGCGTCGTAGGCGGAGGGAGCGACATGATGGTGAGAACACCTACAAAAAGAGAGAAGAGGAGGCCAAAAAGGAAAAGGAACGTGTATGGGAAAAGAGAAAGAATGAGAATACTGGAGACTCTACTGGCCACACATACCCTGACAAGCCTGAAAAGTCTTCTAAAGACGGTAAAAAGGAGGACAGTGTGAAAAAGGATCGTTTAAGAAACAAGGTACAGTCTTACCTGGTTGTTACATATTTACTTTGCCTGAAGCATGGACATTTTAAAAGAATAACTCATTATGTAAACCTCTATGCCGCAACTTTGGATGTTTCTGATTCAGAGCGGATTTGGAGACCATGTTTTAGAAGTTATTTTACCAGATTTTGTCAGCTAGCCAGAACCTTTCTCAGTAATATGATTTCATTTATGTATTCTGCTCTTCCATTATGAGTGTTTTTCATCTTGCCCCAGGACCGACCTGCTATTCAACTGTACCAGCCTGGGGCAAGGAGTCGCAACAGAGGAGGAGATGGCCAATCTGGAGAGAAGAAGCCTGAGAGGGACATCAAGAATACACAGGAGATGGGGGAAGAGTGAGGAAAGGCTAACATTTCCGAATGACCTGAAAATATAAGAGGAATTCTGGTCAACCCAGGGCAAATTAGCACCGGAAATGTATGGTGCTGCCAAAGCAAGAAGTTCCTGAAGTTCTCTGTCTAAAAGAGCAAAACCCTGTCACCCTACAGTGCCTGAATGAATCCCTTTTCATTTCTGTTTAATGGAAAGACGAGGGAAAGCTCTCACTCCCTGACTGATGATGAGCAGTGGGGCATAGAGAAGCCAAAGTGATTGGACCATGAGGACTTAAAGTGACCTTACTTTTGGTACTCAGCCAAACTTATTGAACTTCACAGCTGTTCAGCTTTTTTGGTATGTGAGGCCACTTTTCCAGTTAAAATGCTCCTATTGTCCTTGAGAGCCATTCTTTGACAGTATACTCGCTCACAATAAAAATTTGGATAAATTAAAGATTTGCTTTTCTACACCAATCTTTAACATGCATTCAGATGTGATTTGGCAACATGCTTTTGCTGCGTTTTTTTTTCTGGATACCCTTGTTTGGGATTCTTGTTAAATTTGGTGAGTGGCCTTCCCTAGTTTTGCAATAAAGCTTTAGCCAGTAAAGAATCCTTACTGGAAATGGATTTTCATTTATTTCCATCTATCTGACACCTTCCTCAAATGTTATGTTCTTATAAGTTAAATGTGCTTCAAGGGATTTTCACATACCGTAAATAAAAATCAACTTATTTGTGAAAATCATTTGAGTAGCAATGTGATTAAGACACATGCTTTTTCCCAAAGGTGTCCCTTGGAAAAGGCACTAACATGCATTTTATGTTAATCCACTTGCATATGAAGAAAACCTCAAACCTCACTAGCCATTTGTTACATAAAAATATTTAAAATACCTTGTGCTCTGAAAATGGCTCTAATTTGTCAAATCATGGACTCCACGGGACCTCTGAAGATGTGCTGTTTTACATGGTACCAAGAGATTATCTGCAGATCCAAACCTGGTTGTCCACAATGTAAAAGAAATTGTGATTAATCATAAAACTCCACCTTCCATGTTTCCATAGTTCATTTCTGATGCTCACATGGCTGTGCAAATAAATACACTCCCTTTTTTTTTTTTTTTTTTACATATTTGAATTAAGTAAACGTTTCACCCTCTAATATGCTGCCTACAGATCCACTGGTTTTTGCCCCCTCTTCTTTCACTTGATTTTAAAATATGCTATGCCATGTGTTCATTTACTGTAACTAAATAAATCTGCCATTATTCCATGAGGCCTGTTCTTGGCCAGTGTTTTTAACAAACTAGTTTTGCACTTTTTTTCATGATATCACACATTTCAGTACCAAAGAGAACACAACCTACATTTGTATATATTACTTATATTTTATAAACATTTTATATATTTTAAGGTGTAATAAATGAAGAGTAAACTTAATTTTTCCATGTGACTGATCACTTATTTTTATAATAGATTATGTAAATTATTACAATATTCAAGAGGGGTTTATTGTCAATTCAACAGTATACACAGTACACATTGTATTGAGATGCTGTCATGAAATGAATTTGTCAATTTGTATCAATAATATTTTGTTTGTTGGAGTATAATCACCTTCCTGTGTGAACACTGTATCTAAGAGGGTAAAATGTTTTCTTGTTCAATTAATCATAGAAAATGAAAAACTTCCCTGAAGTGTACTTATTTTTTCCCTTCACAGGATTACAGAGTTCAGCATGGACACTCTGACTTGTCTGTGGCTACTCAGCCTAATACGCAGCAAACTGTTACACACTGTGCAGTCTGATGCTTGTCTTTCAGAACCTTAATTCATATTTACTTTATCAGTAATTTGTGCTACAGTTGCTCTTCTGTGGGATTAGATCAGACAGATTAGCCTTCACTCCCCATGCAAATCAGTGAGCGATGAGTGAACCGCACACTAAATACTGAAATAGGCTCCTGAATAAATTAGTAGGTTCCTGTATTTCTTCTGTAAAATGTTTTCTGTTTTTATCCTTACACAGAATTGTTCATATATTGTATTTAATTGTCATTTTGTTGTGTTCAGCACATAAAAGGGTGATATCTGACATTAGACTTCTTTTACAGAGTGATTTTATTATTATGGAAAGCTGAAATCCCTGAGGAGTGTGGATCCGCTATGTGTCGCTGTTGTGAATGTGTGTATTGATCCGCCCTGTAATGCGGATATACAGTCGCTCTGTTTCCTTTGCTTCCTCCTCTTCCACAGCCGCCATTGTAGAGAAAGGACCGTGTGTCTGAAATGGTGAGGAATAATCAGTGAACATCGTCATGTATGCGCAGTGTTAGAACATGTACTTTTACTATTATATAGTTTCGAATATTTTACGTCAATATGTTTCAGAATTACACTTAAATATTTAAAGTTTGAGAAGAGATTAAGTTTTCAGTGCCGGGAGTTGTTACAGCTACCCTGCGGCTGGTTTTAATGTGGGCCAATGACCCAGTTTTATTGTCCCGGACATAAACAGTTCTTTTAACAAATGTTGCATGAGTTGTGTGCTTGGTTTTTATGCGAATGTTGATTTACGTTATGAAAACTACATTTAGGTTGCACTGTTAGCTAACAGGCTACCATGCTAACTACTTCCAGCTAACTCATGTCTCGCTCCCGTTTCAGGCGTCGCACAAGACTTTCAGGATTAAACGCTTTCTCGCCAAGAAGCAGAAGCAGAACAGGCCGATTCCACAGTGGATTCGAATGAAGACTGGAAACAAGATCAGGTGAGAAGATCCGACGTTTGATGCTGAAGGTGTAGCTCTTCAGCCAGTTGCCGGTGATTGCAGAGGCTCTACAGGAAAAGGCCTTTGTTTTAGTTTTTCTCTAACATAGTTTACGGATTCGGCTCCTCGTTTACTTGAGTGTCGTGGTTCGTGTCAGTAATTGCACGTACTAGGATTGGTGATGGTGGAGACCTTGTGCTCTACATTGACATGTTTATGCAGGACGCAATTACAGTGCTTCATTTGGTGGGAGTACTGCCATTATCCTGCTGAGAGCAACAACCTGCTTTAGAAATGCTGCTTATCACTATTGTGGTATGAACTTTCTTTAGCAGAGACATTTTCACTTTTCTTTAAAATGTTCAGAATGCAAAATTGTGGGCTACACTTACTTGTTTTGCTAACAAGGTGTCTTGTTTGATTTGCACATTTCCATTTTTCTTGTTTGGAGTAGTCACAGATTCTGCTGACATTTGATGAGCCTTTATATGAACAGTTGTGCTCATTTTGATTTTTATTCTATTTGCAGAGTAACATGCATGATTGTAACAATACATTTTTAAAGTAGTATAACTTCACTATTAGAAGTAGCTTGACATGTAGAGCTGCTTATGTAGGTTCTGTTTCAGCTGGTACCGTCCTTGTAGTTCTTCTGGAATCTTGCATCTATTTCAGATGTTAATGCCTCATTTTTTTTTAATAAGAACATTTATGTAGATTCTGAATTGCTTGTTTTTTTGCAGTGTTTTAATCTGAGGAACTCATTCTTGCTTGTAGGTACAACTCCAAGCGGCGGCACTGGAGAAGGACCAAGCTTGGCTTGTAAATCCACGTCTCACCTCTTCTTTCCCTGCATCTTCATCCGGCCAGAAGCACCATCATGGATCAGACCTGGAGAGAAGCGATGTCATGTGGAACAGTTGTCTTTCTTTTGTACAGATACTCTGGAAACGTTCTTGTGGAACAATAAATAATTTGGCAACAAACCAGACATTTTGCCTTTTGCCCTTTCTTGTTGAATGTGGGTTTTGTAAGAATGTGCCTTTCTGGTAAAAACCTTGTGTGGGTGATGTGGTATGGATCTGCAGTGTTTGTTGTTCAATTGAGTGTAGCTGTTAACTTCTGATAAAGTAATAGCTTTTGTGTCTGAAGAGGGGAACTAATCCTCCTTTGGGGCACTATTGAAGCATAGACATTAGTAATACAATTTTAACTAGGAAAAGTTCTATGTATGCAAGGGTTGTCAGGGATGTCAAATGACAATGAAGGGGGGTGACAGCTGTTGATCTTTAACATGTACATTATTAGCTTCCCAAATAAGTGTACTTTGTAGTTTACAATTACAGAAGCTTGCACCGTATTTGCCAGTGGTCAGGACCACCAGTTGGCAGGTATTTGGGTGGTAGATTGTCACGTACACTTGCATGTGCTTCTCTGCAGCACTGGCTTTGAAATGCTCCCATTTTATTAGATCTCTAACCTGTTAGTCCACTTAACAGATGAATGTACTGATAATTGACACTCCAGTCTGTGTGAAACCTGAGCTACTTAAATAATACCATCTCACTGGCAGTCCTAAGCACTGATAAAATGGGACCAGACTGATGCAGAGAAACACTACAGTCTAATTGTAAACTTCAAAGCAGAGCTAATAAAATGAGTGAGTGTTGACAAAGTACAAATTAAAGTGGTTTCATCAATATTTATCCATGTCATTTGTACACCTTTACAGTAGAAGATCTAGCATATTATAGTTTCACATGCAGTTCTCCCAAAATTAGAACGCATATTTGCAAGGAACAATATTAATGTACACAAGCTTTTTAAGGCAAACCAAATATTTACTACAAATGCCCCAAAATTAATTAAAAGGCAATAAAATACAAGCATTGTGTCCCTGAACTGTAACATGTCTTTTAATTCATAATACATGGGGTCTTCTAGGATTTCTTACATATGGAACTCCTTTATATATGTTACTTCTTGCCTCCAGCAAAAAATGGGGAAAGTAGTTTACGAAATGATCCAAATCGCCACCTGCTGCCACTTCTATTAACCGAGTCCATCTCATCTGTGCTCTTTGGTAACTCTTGTACTAAGGGCACTAAAGTACCAGCACTGTTGTTATTAACATTCAGTTGCCAATGCCTGTGTTCATCATCCCACGCACCAAGGAGCTCCTTCATCTCTGGTGGAGCATTCTCCCTAAGATATTGCCAAGCCCTTTTCCCATTGTAATCCATGGCATCTATGTTGGCACCAAATGCTCCCACTAAAATCTTCACCACCATGTATTGGTTATGCATGGCAGCAACATGGAGAGGTGTGAGACCTCCACTTCCCTTTAAGTTCACGTTTGCAGGAGAACCTTCTTTCTCAGCACGCTTCAAAAGTTTTATCAACGTCTCATGTTTCCCATTCTTGGCCATCCAGTGGAGAGCTGTATATCCACTAACAAAGTCCCTTCTGGTCAGCAAAGTAGGATCTTCGGAGAGAAACTCCATCATGGTATCATAGTTCCCGTCCACCACAGACATCATCCATGCATGCTCCATGGGGTCCAAAGCCCAGAATGCTCCACTGCTTGGGTCCTCCAAGCTGTACCCTCCTGCATCCTCCCCATCCCTCGACCACTGGCTCACACTTTTGAAGGATAATATGCTGGACAGTCCAGTGTGCGACTTGTAGTTTAAAAATAAGTCCTTTAGATATTTTTTACGCATGGAAGGGGTGAGTGAGCCCTTGTCCTGTGCTTCTTGTGCTCCTTGAAACTCTGGCTGCCTTTGCAGTCTGGATCTGCGTGTGCGAGCCAGAATGGCTTCAGTTACACTATAACTGTATGTTTTCCTTTCACATGTCAAACGTTTTGCCTCCCCTGAAGGAAATGTGCCTCCACCCATCTGAGGAGGATCTGGCAGAGTCTCAGAGCTGACGAAGTTGCTTTCTAATGGAGTGTAGCTGGTGCTGTCATTCGTGCTGCTTAGACTATCTGGGTAGTTCTCCATTGCTTGGATAAACACTGAAAAAGTTCACATGGCCAAGAATGTATCCTCTTCAACGTTTCCCATTCTCTGAAGTTTCTGCAGAAGGCAGACATAATTAGGCAAGTGTGTCGATGACAAAAAGAGATAATACAGTTTGGTCTCTTAGGAGCTACTGCACATTCTTCCTCACATGAAGCTTCCTTGTTTTCTTTACTCTGTTGTGTTGTTCCTCTTTCTAAGCCCTTTTGAAACCAGTGTTGATTAGCGTTGCTTTTCACTGTTACACTGCATATGAGCGCCATATACACTACAGTCTCAAAACTTTACATAAAGACTTGTCAATATAAACTTTATTTCTATATAAACAACACCGTTGCTCCTGTGGTTTATCTGTGTGAATAGACCTGAACTTCATGCAACGTCTTATTTGCATAAGCATGTCATTCATATAAAGGTCTGTACTGTGTATATTCATATAAAGGTCTGTACTGTGTATATTCATATAAAGGGCTTTGCGATGTATATATATATATAGTCTTTGCTGTGTTCCTCTTACCTATAGATGCTGGTTATCATTAAATTAGTAGCAAATAAAGCTGTCTCACCTCTTATGACGTGTCCATACTGTTGAAGATCGTCCTGGAGGCAACAATAGTTTTACCTTCTTTGGATTCACACCGTAGCAAATACCCTCACATCACCACAAGAGCCTTTAGCCGAACAAGCGCGTTTTCTCTCCCCCAAAGCAGCACCATCCACTCGTTATTTCCGCCCAGTGCGCCACCCTTTACGACTACAAGTCACTGATTCAAAGTTCAAGTCTGATCTCATTGACTCACTCTGCGGCTCGACACGCCCCCTGGATCACGTGATCCTCATGAGGCAGCTGCAGAACAAGCACACCTGGAGACACGTGACCGTTCATCAGTTACTAATTAATTATGTGCGCAAGAATAGTTCAACACCAGTGTGTGTTTCGTTCAGAAGTAGGTGCAGGCGCCTCTATATGAGATGCATTCTTATTACTACACATGCTAAAACGAATCTCAAAACGGATCTAATTAACCTAAACCACAGTGTATGAACTGTACATCCTATCAGACACTGGGTATGGACATGCAAATAATAAGGAAATAGTCTACATTCCGTTCCAAAAGCGTATTTACAGTCTTTTCACAATCTCTGGCAATTTATTTCCAGAAAGTGTCATTTCTCACAAGAATCCTGTTTACTCGTCACTGCATCAGTAAAAACAAAACCAAACAACTAGAAATGACATACTTCAAGCAGCACAAATAATAGAAGCCCTCACACTACAAGTACATGTTTACAATGTCCTTTTGGGCTTAATTCACTCTTAATATCATATGCGCAATATACTCAGACACATTGCTTAGCTGATTTATCATTGTGTTGTTTTGTTGTTCCCTCTCACATACACTATGAATGCATGTTCAAGTGGAATTACTGCTATATTACATTGTATGGTTGTTCTTTCTTTGGTGTGTTTACACCTCTCCTGTCCAGGAAAAGGTTCTGAAGCTTCTGAACCACCACTTCCAGACACTGCAATAGCAATCCCCAGGCCAGGGACGGATGGTGTCCAGCAAAGTTTGTTAGTTCCCCTCGTGAAACACACTCACTAAACTTGGCAATTAACAGGTGAGTTGATCCAGGATCATGGAAATCATCGAGCTGTGCTGGACACCCCTGCCCCAGGCAGAAAAGCTCAGCACCTTGGGGCCCTCTACCTGCATCAAAATACTGACCAAGGACTAACCCACTAAGACATGTCTTACATTTTAGTAAGTTTACATTGCACTGACACTTTAAACTGGTACAGTCACTTTATACTCTTATCCTGTAATGATGTATGTGGCAGCCTGGTTCATTTGCACTGCATTGATACTGTATACTATTTAAAGCCACTTTATTTAGAATGTAGATTACATTTACATTTACATGCACCAATTCTCTATACTGTTAAAAGTCATTTTATTTATCATAATTTATCATGCCATTGTATATTTTACACTAACTGTTCCTTATAGCAAAAAGCCTCTTTTACCATCACTGTGAAGTATGTGGCATGCCGTCTTATGTCAGCTGTCAAATGCATTGTACGGTTGTCTTGTACCGTTGCACCATGAGTCCAAGAGAAACACCATGTCATCCTCACTGTATTTCAGTGTATGGACAGGCTAACAACAAACATTTCCTGAACCTCGAGTGTTGAAGGATGGGCTTTGTATTATAGCTGTGTGAATTGTCCTCGTGTACTGTTGTTATATATTGTCATTTCCCTTTTGTGTGCGTCTATTATTTGTAAATGCACCTTAGGATTACCACAAATTTCGTTTTACTTTGCGCATTGGCTATAATGATTAGAATCTAAATGCATTTCTGAAACGTTCATTAATGTCTTGTTCAAAAGAGGATGAACCATTTTTACACTAAATGGGGGCGTAGCCAACACTGTAGTCTCGTTTATTAAAGACACGTTTGAATCTTAATAAATACTATTTAATCACAGGCCATTTTAAGTAGTTCAATACGTTGTCTGTGAGTAGATGTGAACGCTACAATTAGATGTGTCATGTTTTGATGTTGTGTGGTATCAGCGACCCCCCGCCTCTTTGTCAAAGTGCGCTGTCCCTTTGCTGCGCGAGCGCCGTCGTTTCTTCCTCGAGCGTTTTCTGCCAGAGAGGGAACTATGGCGGCTACTGAGATAGCAAGACAAGCGGTAAGCCAGCTTTCAGTTCTCATTTGAGTATATTTGTAGATTTGTGTATTGAACGTTTATTAGCACAATGAGAGGGAGCTTTGCACGTTTTTCTGTACTGTGGCCTATTTGTGGTAATTCGCCTTATTTTTTCAGTCTCCATTCATGCACATGTAGAGCGGTGTAACGGCAGACACACTACTATTACATTTAACTACATACGAGGCAGTAGGTTAGATAGGATTTACACGATTTGTGTTTGTATTTTTGTGTGTGGGTGTGCTTTATCGTCCTCACATGTTGATGGCTCCATAGCTTATTTTGGTTTCCACCGACTCGGAGTCATCTAACTGTATGTAACGTTTGCAATGGCTAGCCCCAGTTCTGGCCTACTAATATCAGTGGTTAAAATCTATATTATTTTACAGCTTGTATTCGTGTAGCTTACGTATCTTTTAAAGTTGTCCTCCACAGGCATGTAGAGGAAGAACCACCCATCTCGTGCTCGTCTGGCACCGTTATTTTATTGTTTGGCCATCCTGTGTCCCCCCTAGCTCAATGGGCGTTGTCTACTACGAAGCGTTTTGAGGAGTGAAGAGTGATTGAAAGGAAGAAAGGCATTTATTTTCCATGAGTATTTCAAGCCTGGTCTGTATTACGGTGTGGATAGTGTGGATAGAGACTTGAGCTTGGCTTTGTACTCCAATACTAGGCAGCTGAACAGGTTGCCCTCTTTTCCCACTTAAAATGTATAGATTTTCTAACCGGCACTTTAGGCTCTGAAACTGTTCCATAAAGGACTTTGAGGATTTGTGTTAATAATGTAAAACTGTACACTTTCCTATTGAAACGTTCCTATTCAGGTTTACTGTTCACAGTGTTGCACATGTGGAGCAGATGGTGCAGTGTTGGTTCTGTCAATAAGAAGTTTTGATTTTGTTTGTTGTCAGCCTGAAGCTGCATTCAACACGTTATTGTTACCTATTTGTTCAATAACCAGATGTGTGCAATAATCTCCTGCTTTAGTGGATAATTAAAAATAAAGTGACTCATACGTTCAGTTGGTGACTTTTAAATGAGTGAGTATTGATTGTGAGTTAGTTTCGTTGCAATATATTGGTATTATTATTAAATTGCTATTAACTAAACTCACCCACTGTAACATATTGGATATGACAGACTTTTTATCCCTAGTTATGGATCGCAAACATAGCCACCCTCTCCTCATGCAACAGGCGGGTACATTTCCTGTTGGGGTTTGGGCAGACCAGGTGGCAGGCCTACTGCTGACAATGGCAGAAACGTTATTTTCTTCACAGAACAGTTCTGTATTTCACCAGTTCTCTTTTAATTTGCATATGTTTTTTTTTTTTACTAGAATCAGCATTGTGATTGGAAGCATTTATTTGGTTGTGTCTTTTGACTGTCTGTCAAAATGTGGTTTTAAACGGATGCAGTTAGACAGGAAAGAGGAAGTGTACAATTCAGTACCTGATCTGCACATCTCTTAGCTTTTCATAGCCACGTAACGTAGGAGGAAAAGAGCATGACCAAAAAAGGTTCTTTTGAGTGCAGTTTTGTATTTTCCATAATTAGGTTGATGGATTATGTAGGTCAAGTTTGCACATGCAGTGTTATACAAATGGTTGCATACAATCTGTGAGTCTTCATCAGCAATGGACCCATTTTTTTCCCCTCTATCACTTTAAGTAGGACCTGACCCAGTAAGGTGGCTTCATTTGCTCTCTCATATACATCTAATGCTGTGTATTGCAAAGTCAGATAGAAAAGCAAAGATTATGTAATCAAACACCCTTCCTAATAAATATTTGTCTTGCCATTGTTTTTTAGGGAGAGGGTGCACGTGCTGTCCCACTCTCTGGCCATGTTGGCTTCGACAGCATGCCGGACCAGTTGGTCAACAAGTCTGTTAACCATGGCTTCTGCTTCAACATCCTTTGTGTTGGTGAGTGTGTCATGTGGGAGCTCCCTTTTACTCCCTCAAGCAAAATTCTCTAACTATTCACTTCAACCTTTCTCTGTGAATGTGCACTGATCCCTGCCTTTGACCCAATTACTGTATAGGGGATAGTTGGTCATGTCCACTTGCTGAGCTTTAGCTTGAGCTAAAATGATAGAATGGATACTAGGTTTAAACATTCTCATGTCTCTTCTTATGAATGATACATGATAGACCAGTAAATGAATTCAGTTTCTGGTGGCTGAGCTGAAATTACATACAATCTGCATTTCAAAGATATGGTCATGTGACTAAACACAATCTGTGTGGAACAGAGAGTAGTGTGTTAGTTTTGGCTCATTTTCCATTTGACCGTATCTGGGGAAAAACTTGTGAATTGGACCTAAAAAGGCAAGTTTCAATGTAATTACATGCACTGGGTGGGCTAGCTTTCATTTCATTAAGCAAATTCTTCTCCAGTCAATCCAAAAGATTCTCAATGGGGTCAAAGTCTGGACTCTGTGGTGGCCAGCCCATGTGTGAAAATGATGTCTCATTTCCCCTGAACCACTCTTTCACAATTTGAGCACGATGAATCCTGGCATTGTCATCTTGGAATATGCCTGTGCCATCTTGGCATGATGGGTGCATCACTTCACATACTGGTCTTCTTACCCTAATGTACCCAATTCTGAACTCATCAGACCACATGACCTTCTTCCATTGCTCCAGAGTCCAATCTTTATGCTCCCTAGCAGTTTCAAACCTTTTTTTGTGAAAAGCCTCACTGATCATTGGTATTCTTATTCTTACTCCGCTGTTTAGTCCCAATGCCTTGCGTTCCCTTTACATCATGTGTGTTGGAATGCACATAGATGTGAGTCGGGCTGTTTTTTTTTTTACTCACTGCACCATTTTGGGTTAAATAACTTGTTGCCAACTGAAATATAATCATCCATGCAGTAATTATCGAATGGGAGGCTCTTACTTATTTGCTTTGTGAAATACAGTTGGTGACTTTAGTTTTTTAGACTGGCAGTGTATATGTATGTGTGTGTTTTAGGACTTGGTATTTGCAACAATATCACAATAAAATACATGTCACAATACAAGGGCAATGATACCAAACACATCTTGTTACATTTTGAACAATGCCAAAATACAACACAAGTATTCTAAACAGCCAAACTGTTCTTTACTATTTTGAGCGCAACACTGGAAAATCAGGCCCTTAAAGTTTGTGGTCACAAATAAAAGTTTTATTGGTTCACCTTCGGTGGAGAAATTGTGTAGGTTTCTTACTAGTTACACAGTTGACATCCCTACATCAGATGTGATCACGGCAGAAGTACATAGCAATACTGGGCGACAAACTAAAGTCCACTTTATCCACTGTTCATCTGTGAAGCTTGGCACACTTCTTTCCCACCAGTCAACTGTCCTGGTGTTCCCACAGGAAGGAAAAAAATTACGGCATCTACAAGTAGGTGATAATTTAAATGCCTTCTTTTTCCTGCTCTAGCTTTCCTTTGTTTTTGGATAATGTCACTAATTGTCTACAGCAGCTATAAATAAAATTTTACAAGAACCAGCAAAACAATCGACAAATCCTTCATTGTTAGCTGACTTGTTAGCAATGTTGCCTAGTGAGTGTCACACACCTCATTTCACATACAGTGGGGCAAGAAAGTATTTGGCAGCCACCGATTCTGCAAGTTGTCCCACATAAAAAGAGAAGAGAGGTCTGTAATATTAGATATACATAGATATACTTCAACTGTGAAAGACAATGTAAAAAAAAATCCAGGAAAGAAAGAAATCTGGCCCTCACAGATCTACTTCTTCTTTAAGAAGTTCTTCTATCCTCCACTCGTTACCTGTATTAATGGCACCCGTTTGAACTCGTTATATGTATAAAAGACAGCTGTCCACACCATTAAACTGTCAGACTACAACCTCCACCATGGTCAAGACCAGAGAGCTGTCTAATGACACCATGGACAAGATTGGCTCACCCCAGTCTTGTGCAGGTGTATGATCTACAATAGACAAGCAGCTTGGTGAGAAGAGATCAACTGTTGAAGCAATTATTAGAAAATAGAATAAATGCAAGATCACTGACAATCTCCCTTGACATGGGGCTCCATGCAAGATCTCATCTTGTGGAGGAACAAATGATCTTGAGAACGGTGAGGAAACCGCCCAGAACTACACAGAAAAAGACGATCTGGAACCACAGTAACAAAAGTTACTATTAGTAACACACTACGTCGTCATGGATTAAATTCTGCAGCACTCAATAGGTCCTTGTTCAGACCCGTCGAATGTTCAGACCCGTCGAAAGTTTGCCAGAGAACATCTGGATGTCATATAGTCAGGTGGAAAATGGAACTCTTTTGTATAAATGTTACTCACCGTGTTGGAGGGGGAAGAATGAAAGAGTTGCATCCCAAGAACACCATACCCACTGTGAAGCATGGGGGTGGAAACATTATTTTTTGGGACTGCTTTTCTGCAAAGGGGACAGGGCGACTGATCCATATTAAGGAAAGGATGAATGGGGCATGT
>JBBIGC010000033.1:1873805-1885643 GCA_037576955.1 Lepidarchus adonis
GACATTATGCTTTGGGGCTGCCTTTCTGCAAAGGGGACAGGGCGACTGATCCATATTAAGGAAAGGATGAATGGGGCATGTATTGTGAGATTTTGGACAAAGGGTAGAGCACTGAAGATTGCAATGTGACTGGATCTTCCAGCATGAAAATTATCCCAAAGGCACTGCTTGGGCAACGAAGGAGTGGCTATGTAAAAAGCATTTCAAGGTGTTGGAGTGGCATAGCCAGTCTCTGGATCTCAGTTCAATAGAAAATCTGTGGAGGTAGTTGAAAGTCAGTGTTGCCCAGTGACCGCCCCAAAACATCTCAGCTTCTGAGAAGATCTGCATGGAAGAATGGGCCAAAAAAACAGCTATAAATACCAGCTATAATGTGTGCAGACCTGGTGAAGACCTACAGGAAATGTTTGACCAACCAAGGTTACATTACAAAGTATTGAGGTGAACTTTTTTTATTGACCAAATACTTATTTTCTGCACTATTACACAAATAAATTCTTTAAAAATCAGTCAATGTAATTTCCTGTATTTTTTTTTACATTCTGTCTTTCACAGTTGAAGTGAACATATGATTAACATTACAGACCTCTCTCATCTTTTTAAGTTGGACAACTTGCAGAATTAGTGGCTGTCGGATACTTTTTTGCCTCCCTGTAAAAGTTCTTGACACGCTTCTTTGATGTTTTTACATTGAGACTGCTCTATTTTTTCAAAACTGCTGTTACACCAAAGGACAGCTTGCCAAAATTGTCTTAAACTGCCAACATCGATACAGCAGAGCCTGTAATGATGATTGTATCGTCTACAAGTAGGTCAAGATATTTAGCTGTATTTAGAACAGCCCTCACACACACACACACACACACACACACACACGCATGCCGAGCATGTAAGAAATAGATGGTTTGATGAGACATGATTGTTTACATTGACTCACTTAATGATGTCCGTCTTCCCAAAGACATCTTTTCAATCTTTCATTAGTTGTATTTGAGACTTCAGTAAAATTCAGTTTGTGATATTACAGTGTTGCAATAATAATGTCATATATAAATTTGCATTAAGTGGCAGGATTGCTTTATTGCTTTCTATTTACTGATAGATTTCAGCTGGTGTCATGACATTCCATGCCTTTTTGCACGTTCCTCTCTTCATGTGTTCAGTACTTCCCCCCCCGTGTCTTTTCATTTTATTACACATATTGGATGGGTGGTTTCTGACATCTGGTGAGAATTTTAATGTCAGTAGCACCTAAAGAAATCGATTTAATTAGAAAATAGGTAATGTGTTCAATTCTTATTTTGCTCGCTGTATTGTACAGTCTCCAGCCTCAGGCCAAGCTGGTGTTTGTTTTGTGTGAAGAATTTGCTACAACTGTCTGATGGCAGATGGTTTCCTTCTACAGAAGACAGGAAATGTCTTCTACTGCACTCTGTCTTTAGCCACAAAAATGTGATGGCAGTATGTTTATTCTGACAGTAAAATCATTAGAAGCAAAACAACCTCTGTTAATTTCTTTTTATTAATGTGTGATAATAAGCAAAAGCCATAGCACTGAGTGGAAGCTGGAAATAAATTCTTTGAGTCAAAGTCTTTGACACATCAGAAATTCAATCTAAGTCCCTATGCCTGTTTTATTAAGGCTTTAATTCATCAGTCATAACATGTAATTTTGGGCAATTTGTGAAGAGATGTTGATCCCACTGATGTTCAGAGCAGCTCTTTATGCAGTTTTGGGGTTCAGCCAATAGCAGTGTCCCACACTGCCAAAATCTTCTGAGAAGGAGAGCACAAAAGCCTCTTGAATCTGATGAAACTGAATTGGAGGTCTTGGGAAATGGGAGATGAGAGGCCTCCTTCAGTTTTGTGAATATATGTACTCTGTGCCATTCTTTGACTGAGTCTGAGGAGATGAAATTCTTGTGACTCAGTGAGTGCTCTGCTTCGACTGTGGGTTTGTCAGTATAAGTCAGACGATCAATGAGTCAAGCCTCAGCTGACATTTTCTATTTGCTCTCCTGGTGATTCCAATATAATCCAGCCACTAAGCTTTCATGCGGTATTTTAATCCACACGGCTGCAGTAAAATACCAATTTTGGGCAAAACTTCCTACTATTCTGAATTGGAAACAGCTTTTGTCTCATACTGATTGTAAGCTAAATATATGAAGTGACCACTGAAAACAACCTGTATAATTAACATTCTAGTGGCATAGCATGATAGTTTTTTTGTGCTCTCAGGAATTAAAGCCATAGGCTGACTAAAAGGGTTTTGGCTACATGGATTGTGTTTGTGCTTAATGTTACATTTTCTTTTTTAAGAGTCAAAATAAAACATGAAAAAACTATATATTAGAATAAATATAATAAGGCACAGTGTAACAATAATGCTTTTGGGATGTGTCAAGTGCCACTCTTTTGTAACTTTTTGTAACCTTTGTATTGAGATGATACACCAACCCCACTATTTTTTTTAAAAATGCAGCAAAAACAAAAATCTGTGATGTTATTTAATATGAAACGTTTTATAACTGACAAAAGTACCAAGATAGAAATGTTCAGTAGTTCTACTTACCAATGTATTTTGTAAATATACACAAATTAAAAATTTTATGGCTGCAACACACTCAACAAAAGTTGAGACAGAGGCAAGTTTACCATTGTGTGATGACATGTTTTGATGTTTATTTTTTAATAACATGTTTTAAATGTCTGAGAACTGAGGATACTAATTGCTGTAGTTTTGTCTATTCTTGTTTCATATAAGACTTCAGCTACTCAACAGTCCTTGGTTGACATTGTTTGTTTCTCCTTTTAATAATGCACTATACTTGGCCTGTAGTCTGCTGGGTTCGGTTCCATCTTCCCCCAAGACCTGAAATTGATTATGCATTTTGGATAATGGATGGATAATGCACTATACATTATTATGAGACAGATCTGGACTGGAAGCAGACCAGTTAAGCACACACACTCTGTGTCTATGAAGCCAACATATGTCTCTCTAAAATCACAAAGTTTGCCTCAGAGTCACATACATCTAGTTCACCTATGCCATGGGCAATCAAATACCATCACAGATCCTGGCTTTCATACCTTTTGCTGATTTGCTGATGTTCATTTTTATCTTTGACACAGAAAATGTTTTTATGAATATGGACTCATCTGGCCAAAAGAAGTGGTTCCACAGTCTTTTCTTCTTTTCAAATTCGTTGTATCTTTTGAACTGACTAAGAATTGTTTCTAGAATCTTAGAACAAAATGGTGAGGAACAACCTTCATGGCTCTTCATTAGCTTTTAGTGAATGCTACTTTTGTACCCAGTAATGTTATCTCATCTACTACCAATTAGCCTGGTTAATGTGGAGTCTTCCAAACCAGTCTTATTCTGTATATGTTTTCAATCACATCTTTACTCTTTTGTTGAGTGAGGTTTTTTTTTTTGTTAGGAGAGACAGGTTTGGGGAAATCCACCCTTATGGACACTCTGTTTAACACCAAGTTTGAGGGTGAGCCGACGCAGCACAACCAGCCAGGAGTTCAGCTGAAGTCCAATACGTATGAGCTGCAGGAGAGCAACGTGCGCCTCAAGCTCAATATTGTCAACACGGTGGGCTTTGGAGACCAGATTAACAAAGAAGACAGGTAAGGTGGAGCTTGGTTACATTACTGGAGTGGAAAAGGGGTTCTGGATTATTGTGGATGTGTAAGATCATGTGGCATTTTCTAAGTTAGTCTCATACTGTATATGCACATAATATGTCCTGTAAATAACTTCACATTGCCCAATGAATGGTTGACATACCTAGCCAAAATGTTCTTTTTTTGATGTAAACTTGCATGTCACCAGTCCTCCTACCAGTCACAAAGCTGGTGTTGGGTTTCTTACCCACACTATTGTCCATAATTCCGCCATAATCTCCATGTGTTGGTGAAACATGTTCCTGTGTGTAGTTTTGTTTCAGCGATGTAGCAGGCTAGTTGTGTTGGCCTGAGGGATGTCAATCAAACACATTTGTCAAAAAAATTGGCACAGACAGTTCTCAGATATATCCTCGTGATTTTAAGGCTATGCTTTATTTTATTTCCATCTTGTTGTTTAGTTTCAGATGTTTCAAAATATTCACATTGTGTGACTATAAATAACCAAAAAGATTATAGTGGTTTATTTAATTTTGCAGCCATCAGACACCATAATTAATTAAGACACTAAGTACCTGCCCATTTAACGATGTGTCTGACTCATAGATCATTGTCCTGCTGCTAGACTAGCAAAAGTGTTTTCTGATGCACCCTACATGCATCCAGTACCATATTCTTTAGACCATACATTTAGATTTTTACTTTTAAAAACATCTGTGGGAAAAATGCATCACTTTGTGCTTTTCTGTAAGGTGACACTTACATAAAGTAAAGCTCATATTGTCCTACTCTCCTATTGTTTTCTCCTGCATTGTCATATGAATCATGTAAATTTCTCAATGAAGGGTGATGTAATGGTGCTTGTGTGTAGGTCTGTTCAAAAAGTAAGAGTAGTGTTGGTTGTTTATTTTGGCTTAATTGCTTCACATTTGTCTCTTTTGTAGTTATAAACCTATTGTGGAGTTCATTGACACTCAGTTTGAAGCATACCTTCAGGAAGAGCTGAAAATCAAGCGTACCTTACATAACTATCATGACACACGCATCCATGCCTGTCTGTACTTTATTGCTCCAACTGGACACTCCCTAAAATCCCTGGATCTGGTGACCATGAAGAAGCTTGACAGCAAGGCAAGTGCTTCTTTTTGCACATTCTCACTTTTGGTTACATCTGTGTTCACTTTTCATTAGAATTGTGTTGAGAGCAGGGTACCTGTGATGATACAGTCAATGGGCTTACTTTTGTACACAATAGTTATTTGTATCTCATGACCACATGTTTTAACAGCCTCTATTTGCACAAGTTTCCTCAACAAAACTCTCAGCAAAGAAACTGGCCCTGCTCAAGACATCTGAAATGTGTTCGCCAAACATTACTGTGTACCCAAGCCTACTGTAATGTGATTAGGATGAGCATATATCTAGGGTGTTTGCTATAATATATATAAATTTTTTGTAGCTGTCTATTGTGTTAGAAGAGCAATTGTGCCTACTGGCAGTCTCATCTGACAGTATGAGCCACACAAGTGCACAGCTAGAATGATAATCATTGTGCTGACACACTGCCGGTAGTATGTGTTATATTCCATATGTATCTTGGTTTCAGGAAGCATTGAGAACTCTGTAGTATGTTCCAGGTTTGAAAATCGAACTATGTGCTGTGTGGGTGGTGTGTTGTGTGGGATTGGAGCACATCATGTGAGCCATGTGTAGGCTGAATGTGACGAACAGTAACACTTAACAGAAACAAATTCCATTTGCACAGATTTTATTGTGCTGTAGTAGATCACCCTGCATGCTGGAAATAACCACTTGCTGTCTGTCTCCAATCTGCTATGTAGTATTTCTTCAATGCAGTAATTTTAACTCTTTGTCTTAGACATCTTATATTGACCAAAGAACATCAAAGGCAAACATTTTTGAAATAATTTGTGTGCTAATTACACATAGAGCTGGCCACTATGACAATATTTATCATTAGAACTTTTCTGTTATTATTATGATGTTTTCCTGATAAAGGATACTAACCAATGTTTAACCAATTATGAATAGAGCATGAGTATTTTGTTTAAGTTGATTTGGTGTAGTATGTGAAATGCTGAATACATAATTATATAAAATCAGTGTTTTTATAGTAATTTTCTCTGAGTTCTTTTTGTCGTTTAACTTTAGACAAAAACACTGACCCCTTGTGTATCGTGTACATTTATTGAACATTCATTAATGTTTACACTGGTAAATCTAAAGCATACTGTGACTTAAAACTGATTGTACATTATGCACACATATATAGTGAGGGATTATTTTCCAGAATTAACTGAGAACCAGTCTGGTCCTGCTAGTTTAGCAAGGCATGAAAAGACAGCAGGAGGAGTAAAAATCTGCCTATATTTTTTATGTTTTCTGATTTTTACATGTTTGGGAATATGATGGGAATATTGGAATTGTAGATTGCTTACAGCTTATGTTTAAAGTAAAATGTCTACCCATTATTTGCATCTGAATTTAATTTAGTTAATGGAAATGATTTTTCATTAAATGAAAGTGTTCCTTTATTTCCTGCAGGTGAATATCATCCCCATCATTGCTAAGTCAGATGCCATCTCTAAGAGTGAACTCGCAAAGTTCAAGATCAAGATTACCAGTGAGCTGGTCAGCAATGGAGTCCAGATATACCAGTTCCCCACTGATGACGAGACTGTGGCTGAGATCAACTCCACAATGAATGTGAGTTGGTCATGATCTTCCTCAGGCTAGCATCATTCTTGTTTTTGTAGAAGGCACATCAATACTTTTTACATTTTTAGATTTTCTGGTAAGGACATTACCATATAATCAGAGATGTTTGTGTTTACTATGCAATGTACATAACTATATATAACTGATGCAGATTGTGCTTAATTTTAGATTAAGGTACATTTTCATAAATAAATGTGTTTATATCTTTAAGCCCTATGACATTTTTCAGATTGACAGTATAAGTGGTTAATATTAGAAATAATCCATGTGGTGTCCAGCTCTCCTCCTCCTTTGCTTGCTGTCAGGAAATGGCAGTGTAGAAGCAGAGGAATGCATAATGAGTGTGCTCTTACTGCATGAAGTGTGAGACAGACACACACACACAGACACACACGCACACCCTGTATATGAATGGAACAGAATATAGTGAACAGGATTTGTCAATCTCACTGCACCAATCCTCACACAGGGTCACAAACCCAGATTCTTCCAGAGAAGGTATGTTAACTGGTAGTTCCAGCATGGTAGCACTGTTTTTCCACTGGTGAGGTTGAAGCCTTGCAGGCTGTCATCAGTGCTTCTGCGGTCTGGAATGGGACCACATAACTTTCGCTCTGTCGCTCTTTCAGGCTTCCTGAAAGTAAATACTGTCTTAATATGGTGGTGGCATTATTTCTGCTTCATAGGATGCTCTTTCAGCTTTTACCTCTTTAACAGCATTCAGTCTGTCACATTTTAGTCAAGCAGGAATTGGAATGCATTGACTTTCCTATCCCAAAGTGTTTGCCTTGGTGACTCTGGGTGATGTATGTATGTATGTATGTATGTATATGTGTATATATATATATATACACTGATTAATGAGTATAACAGTATGCATGTTTACTAGGGATGGGAAGCGCAGGGTATCTCACAATACGATACGCAATACGTGGCCCACAATAACGATAGAATCTAGAAATCGATAAATTGTATGACAATGAAGTAGGGATGTGTTATTTATTTAAATAAGCAACAGCAATGCTGCTGTCACCTTTCCCATATTTGCTTTGTGACTGCAGTCAGAAGCACAGAAAAACCGATACTTCAGCTTCATGGCTTAACTTCTGTTCCCCTTTATCACTTGGCAAGTTGCACTAACATTGTGCTACTAACATTTACATTTATTCATTTAGCTGACGTTTTTGTCCTAAGCGACTTCCAGGTACAGGAACAATCAAGCATAAATTCAGACATGACAACAATAATGAAATAATTCAACACATTCCTCTTAGTCATAAAATAATAATTTAGAGTAGAGAAGCTAATTGCAGCTAATTCAGAGAAGAAGCTAATTGCGCCATAATTTGTTCAGGATAGACAGGGTTAAAACTAGCGTGCTGTAGCGTTTTTAAAGAAGCTGTCTAGCGTTGTGTGTTTACTCATGGATCGCTGGTAGCGTCATCCTATCACTATGAAAGAAGTGCATGAAAAGACGCACAGAGACACACGGTCACAAAATAATCCACACTCTGTTCCGTCAGTGTTCTAAAAGCCAAACTCAAACTTTAGAGTTAAATGTGGCTGAGCTTTTTTGGCTATTTTTTTTATCTTCAGCTTTTCACCCAAGTCTACTGCACACAAACTTCTTCAGTGTTCACTCGTCTCCTTCACTCGGTGCCACCCAGAGGAGAGAAGAAGTGGCAATGCCAGTGAATCAAATTAGCGGCAAATGTTTACTCATTTAAATATCAATATTGCCGTCAGGCATATTGATTATCGTATCGCATGAGCAAGGATGCACATTCACACACAGTACACCTTGCTAATACCAGATTGGACCCACTTTTACCTTCAAAACTCTTTAAATTCTTCATGGCATAGATTCAGCAAGGTTTTAGAAACATTCCTCAGACATTTTGGCTCAAATTGACATGATGGCATCACAACATGTTGTAGATTTGTCACCAGTTGTCACAAGGCAGGAATGATCCATGCTTTCACGCTGTTTATGCCAAATTCTGACCCTACCATTTGAATGTTGCAGATGAGTTTGAGACTCCTCATACCCAGCAAAGTTTTTCCAACCTTGTATTGTCCAATTTTGGTGTTTTCTGTTCTTAGCTGACAGGAGTAGCACCCTGTGTTGTGTTCTGCTGCTGAAGCCCATCTGCTTCAAGGTTCAATGTGTTGCGTGTTCAGAGATGGTATTCTGCAAAACTTGGTTGTAATGAGTGGTTATTTGGTTATTATTATCTTTAACCAGTATATATATTATTTTCAGACTTTCGTTTAGACTATTTTTTGGACCATTATCTGTAACCATCACTGTAGAGAGTGGAAAATCTGAAAGATTTCCTGGCACCAGCAACCACAGCACGTTTAAAGTTCCATAAATCCCCTTTCTTCCCCATTCTGATGCTTGGTTTAAACTTCAGCAACATGTCTTCACCATGTCTAAATGCATTGAGTTGCTGCCATGTGATTGGCTATTCATGGTTGCAAACAATTGGATGGGTGTACCTAATAAAGTTTTGTTAGTTATTACAATGTGTGCTACTGTGGCTCCACTGCCGTCTCTTCTCTTTGTGTCAGATTGCTCAGATTGTCTGTATATCACACCAGTAGTAGCCAATCAATGCTAAAGCCATGTTGTCAAACCACACTCACATGCCACACTCACACACAAAAAAATGAGAGTTAACTGAATGTGGACTGTAGCTGTGGCTGTAAAGCAGTGTTTCCCCAAATTAAAAAATTACAGTTATACACACTGAAGTTGAAAGTTTCAGCTATTTCCATAATGAAAATTTTGCCCACTTTGACGGTTCCACCACTGTAAATGTCCAAAAATTAACCCTTGTTGAGTTGATAATGTGAGCCAATGTAAGTGTAATGTGTACACAAAAAAATGTCCAAGCGAAATTTTATTGAAAAATCTTTTTAGTGAATGCAATGCTCTTCTGTATGAGCCAGCAATGTTGCCTGTATTGACCGTGTTAATAGCGCTATGGAACAGCCATAGCTAATGTTGCAGCAGAAACTGTTTTTTATGTAAATATAATTAAATAATATGTAAATTGTAAAATGGTTAAATATTTATAAACAATTGTTATTTTTAAGATTTGTAAAATAAAAAATTTTCAGAAAAATGTTATTTTTTTGCATATCGGTTATCAGCCCCATTAACTAGCAGTAATTAGTATTGATATCGTCCCTGAAAAAACAATATCACTTGACCGTGTGTGTGTGTGTGTGTGTGTGTGTGTATTTTTTTTTATAATTATGTAGAATTAAATCTTAAAACATGCTCATAAAGGATGCTTTAATTTTTTATCTATATTCATATATTAGTTTTGGGTTATTTCAGAATAATCTGTTTACAATACGTCTTCAAATCTGTTCAAAGTGTTGTGTAATAAATGTATTATAACGTGATGTCATTTTAATGTCATGTTTTACATTACAGTTGTAAGTTGACTGGCATACCAAATTAATTTTAAACAATCTGAAATCAGATTTGTTTTATGTTGTTGAAAACATTCATTTTGAATAGTGATGTGTATAGATGGTGGTATAAATGAGTTCCATAATTAAAATAGCAAGAAGTGCATTGTATAACATGCAGTTTGGGTGCTCTGCAGGGCCATTTGCCATTTGCAGTGGTGGGAAGCACTGAGGAAGTGAAGATTGGGAACAAGATGGTGAAAGCACGGCAGTACCCTTGGGGAACTGTTCAGGGTAAGTGTAGGTCATGTCTTGTAGAGGAAATGAGGCTGAGCTTATTATACAGAAACATGAGTCTTAGTTCTGGACAGCCAGACTCCTCTTCTACACTTAACACAGTCACTACCTATAAACTTAGTGTTTGACTGCTTTCAACATTCAGAGCTAGAGCCAGAGCAATATCAATGGTTTTCACTTCATTCAGGGCCCTCTCAGTTTCAAATGGGGAAACAGTTAGCCTGTATTGATGGAGTGGGGGAGAGATTAATGAGTGATGAGCAGAGCAACACAAACCACATGGTGCCTGGCATAGTGCTGTCCCCAGGCAATTGCTGACATTGTGTCATCTCTCTCTTTCTTTCTCTCTCCCTCTTCCTTTCTCTCACTCTCTCACTCTCCCTTTCTCTCTCCCCTCCCCCTCCTTATCTGCATGTCTGCTGCACATGGGTCACTCCTTAATTTACTATGCTCTAAGGTTGATCTGTGATCATTGGAAAGTTATATGAGATTGACCAGAATACAACAAAAAGCAGGTCTACTCTTAATGAAAATTACTTGTTATTATTATTTTTTATGCTGATCAGATCTTGTAAAGGAGAGAAAATATAAGTCAGAAAATGAACTCTTCACCCTGATTGAAGCACGGATTTTGAAGCATCGACTTCTACAAATTTGGTTACTTTAAAAGAGAAATAAATATACTATATAAAAATATATAAATATATTTTTTTATCTATAAATTGGTCATTTTTAAAGAAGTTGTTTAACTGATGAGACCATATTTTACTGGTCTACAGCTTGTGTAAAGGATGTTCTCTTTTTCAGTGGAGAATGAGAACCACTGTGATTTTGTGAAGCTGAGGGAGATGCTAATCCGTGTGAATATGGAGGATCTGAGAGAGCAAACCCATACACGACACTATGAGCTCTATCGCCGCTGCAAACTAGAGGAGATGGGCTTCAAAGACACAGACCCTGACAGCAAACCTTTCAGGTGAGAAAAGAATGTGCTATTTTTACATTTACTTATAGTGTTTACTATTGCTGTGGTGACATGGTCACAATAAAAATAAATGCACACACCCAGAATTTAAATGTACTGTATTTTGTATGGTAGTTACTTTCATGCAGTTCTTTTTGGGCTTCAGTCTACAGGAGACATATGAAGCCAAGAGGAATGAGTTCATGGGTGAGCTGCAAAAGAAGGAAGAGGAGATGAGGCAGATGTTTGTCCAAAGAGTGAAGGAGAAAGAGGCTGAGCTGAAGGAGGCGGAGAAGGAGGTTAGTGTATTTTATGGTTTTATTTTGAGATGATGCTCTGTGCCCTTTGTTTGTTTCTGAAATACAAACCCCATTTCTCAACAAAAAATCACAAGACTCTATGATTTATTAATGTTTTTGAAACTTTATTCTACTGACATATACAAAAAAAGATTTTCAGTGTTTACACTGCACAATTTAAATGCACAGGGGGTCCTCGAGTGACGTCTGGGCTCCATTCCTCTGAGTCTATTTTACATTTACATTTACATTTATTCATTTGGCTGACACTTTGTCCAAAGCGACTTCCAGGTAGAGGAACAAATCAAGCATAAATTCAGACATGACAATACTGATGTGCAAGTTACAGGGAGTTCAACATAATCTTCTTAGTCATAGAAAACAGTGTAAGTGTTACAACAGTGCATATAAGTGCTACAACATTACTATCTGAAAGAGAAACACATTTCTACACTATAATTAAGAGCTTAT
>JBBIGC010000033.1:1885743-1896005 GCA_037576955.1 Lepidarchus adonis
AGTGTTTTAGATGCTGAGGTAGTCGCGGAATAGTACAGTCTTGAGGTGTTTCTTGAAGGTGGAGAGAGTCTCTGCAGACTCTTGGCGTAAGTCAGAACTGAGGCTTTATCGAGCAGCACTGTGCTTTATTGACCGCTGGTAACATGCATGAATGAGTAACACACATATAGCTAACACCAGTCTCTCTCACCATATTCAACTCTATTCTAATACCCTATATGTGCTGCCTCAAGCCGCTACTTCCAGAAAGCAACTCTTTCCACCTCTTTACCACCTGTTTTCCACCCGTATCACCCACCTCTTTTCCAGCATGAAACACACCACATCCCATAACTTGGAACACAACATAGCACGCATATAGGTAACAAGAGTATTACCGTAAGCCATTTAGTAAACTGCATTCTATTACCATATACTATGTGCTGCAAACTCATGCTCTCGCAGGTACTCCCAGAAAGCAACTCTCTTTCCACCTCTTTTCCACCCATGTTACCCACCTATTTTCCCGCAACAGACAGTACATAATCACGTTTTTTAGCATTTGGGAACTGAGGATACTAATTGTTGCAGTTTGTGAAATTTGTACTAATTTTTAATTAAACCGTGAATACCCAGGAGATTTGGCCATGATAAATTGCATGCAGAATGAGGCTTGGCATTGGCTTGCTGCACTAAACATGGACTTCCTTGGTAAAGATGTAGCCTTGATCGCAGTATGTGTCTCTCTCAAGTTTGAAAATGACACTCATTTTTCATATTTATTATTAAGGACAGTTCAGCAAGTGCTAGATATTGGTGGGGATGAGCATTTTGCATGCTTGCATTATTGGATCTTTTTTGTCTTTTTCAAAGAAGCTCTGTGAAGCAATGTGTGTTTTACTGAGACATGTTTATCACATCGACTGGGTTGTAAGACTTCATGCAGGAAAGAGCATCAGATACGGCAGATATAAAATAATCCACGGTCTGTTCTGTCACTGTTCTAAAAGCAAAGTGAACTCAGACCTTAGATATAAATATGATTGGGCATCTTTCAACCCAGCGTTCAATGTGTCTCTGTGTTGATGTCCTGCAGTGCCACCCAGTGGAGACATGAAGTAGTGATGCTGGTGAATAACATTGGCGGTGAATGTTTGTTAATTAAAATATTGATTTTGCCATCAGCATATCAATTATCATATTTTGTGAGCAAGGATGACTGTATTTTGGCACACCCCTAGTCTGGATGTTTATTTCATCTTTTGGATGGATTTTACATCTGTTTTTACCTAAAGTAAGCTAAAAAAAGTGGACACCTCTCAGCACAGGGAGTGTTTATGCATAGAACTGATGTGTGACTTTGTGTAATTTCTTTTGACTTTGTTATTTCATGATGCAGTGGCGGACTAAGTGACAGCAGTGCCATGTGGCTATATTTATCACAGCAGCTGTGAATGACTGTTAAAAGTCATTTCTTTGTATTTCTGTCAATTAAATAAAAGTTCAAGAGAGTTTACAATTTATAAGAGAGAGTTTATAATTTTTTTGTTTTTAATGAGTTTGATGCATTGTTCCAGTCTCTTCAGAAATATGGATTGTAAAACAACTGACATGCTAGCTGGTAGAAATTGTTGTTATAATTGCTGTTATAATCAAACTGTTATTTAAAATCTGAATGGATTGTACTTAGTCTCACAGTTATATCAGCAGATCCTCTTTTGACTGAGGAACCCACCTCAGCATTCAGGAATATTTGGTTATTTGAATTTGCCTCACAAGTTACTTGTATTTGACACTGTCTCTGTGTTTGTTTGTTTTTTGCACAGCTGCATGAAAAGTTTGACCGTCTGAAGAAACTGCACCAGGATGAGAAAAAGAAGCTAGAGGACAAGAAGAAAGGTCTTGATGATGAACTGAACATCTTCAAGCAGAAGAAGACAGCAGCTGAGCTATTGCAGTCCCAGGCACAGCAAGCAGGGGGCTCCACCACACTCAAGAGAGACAAAGAGAGGAAAAAGTAAGTATCGACCTCTATCCCCTCCCCAGCCTTAACTCTCACTCAATCAGCTACAACTTTGGCTGAGTACTCTACAAGCCAAAGAAAACCATGTGTTCTCTTCATTGGCCTACTTACCTATCAATTGTCTGTAATTGTATTTATGGCACCAACTTCAAAGATTTCAAGACCATATTATTCAACCAATGTATGTTATTCCATGTAATTCTGTTTGCACATGCAAGAGCAAAGCTTAAATAATAGGTAATACATACTGTGTAGTTATTTCAGTTATACTGTTTGTTCTTTAAGACATTTGATTAGGTTCTAGTCAAAATTAAATTAATAGTCTATGTAAATGTTCTACATAGGTACAGTAATATGAGACCTTGCAAAGAATATTAATTTCAAAAATGGTTTCTTCTTAAAAATAATAAACCTAAATGTCAATGGTGGTGTTACCAGATACAGACACCCAGAAATATTAATGCTCTTCACGGCCTAGAATGTTCTGTACATTTGTCATTGCATCTGGTTGCACTTTATTTCAATTTTCAGTCAGTAATTTAAAATAAACACCAAATATTTTTTATTAATTCATTCCTCACATTAATTTGACTCACATGGAGTATAAAAGCTTTTGCCTAACTCTCAGATTACTTATTTCATAATGCACTGGTGGTGCTGCAAAAGATATTTAATAATATTCTTTGTCTTTGTTTAGGGAGTGGGCAGTATTGTTAAACACCTTATTTATCTTACTCCCTGTCCCTAAAGAGAATTAAAGGAAAATAAAATTGTCTAAAAGCGAGATCAGGTATTCTGGTGTAGAAGTCAAAATTGATCACTGTTCCTGTCATGTTGGTAATCACTCATGGTTGTGTATTCAAGCTGATTTGGCCTCCTCACCAGACCATGATACAGAGGGATGACACTTGCACTGAGAAGGTTTACATTTTACATTACACATTACATTTCCTTTTTTTCTTATTTCTGTCACTGGCTTATTTACACCTTAAGCTATTCACAGGTTCTCACAGCCAGCTGCTTGCTCTGCCTTGAGCACATCATGTTTCAGTCCATTTCACATTCAAATGACTAAAGAAATGCTGTTCGTTGTAAAGGGAAATTTGAGGGCTGGACAGGGCTGTGTCCTTGCATCCGCCTGTGTCTGCATGACACAGAAATGTACCATTCTCTTCAGTAGCCAAGCAGAGCATGGCATGTATAATGTTCATTCTGTGCGGTTCAGGCATGTTCTGCATGTTGTTTTCCAGTTAACCCCTCATCTGCTTGCTGCATGCTGCATGAGACACCTTATGCTGGTAAGGCTTATAAACCATAAGGCACATTTTTGTGTAATTAGCAGAGGAGCTTTTTGGTGAAAATTGTGTTTTTGTAGATAGGTTGCTCAGTAATTGTACCCACATTGATAAATCTAAAGAAAGTTTCCCATGGAAATAACAGTTATGTGTGCAGAGAGCTGTGATAGATGTAGTGTAAATATTTGTTCTGGTAGTATGGCCAGGGTTGTAGTGTATTACTGACCCTATTTGATGTGTTTTCCCATCTGCCCTCTGAATCCATAATAGTCTTCTGTTCTGTAGCTCCTTTTCCTGCCATGACTCCACACAAAGGAGTCTTTCTCTGCTCCCCTGTAACAGCTGGATCACACTAGTGCAGCACTTGGCCCCAGAATAATGGTTTTGTTGGGCAGGCTATTAGTTCTCCTCTCCACAAAACACCCAATTTTATATAATAGATACATGCATTAGTTATACGCAAGTTATCCATACTGCTCAACTTATATTAAAAAAACAGGACAACCTGGATTTTTTATGTTTTCATGTTTAGGGGAGCTCTTTGTATGGAATACAGCTAGAGGAATATATAGGTGGTGTGTTATCGTGATCTTACCATAGTTAAGGGGTGTTAATATACCAGTGCTGAATAAATTATTATTTATAATTGGTGATGATTCAGTTAGCTATTTATTGTATTTCATTTCCAGCAGATGATACATTATTCAAATCGGACATGCAGATTATGTTTTTAGGAAATTGAAGAGTCAAACATTTTATTTCAGTGGTTAAACAAAATGTAAATGTCTGCATTTATCCAATCATTCCTGATTTATCACCCAACACTTGTTTTTACTAACCTTTAACATAGTTTGTGTATGAATGAGCACAGATGTGTGAATGTAACCAGTAGAGGGAAACAATAATCCTCCTTTTCTCTCATTTCCAGTTCAGGATTCCTGTAGAAAGTGCTCCCCCCAGCCAGCTGTGAATGAGCCATTCCCTTCTTTCCCCTTCCCTTCTACGTCTCACACATAACCACGCTGAAGAGGGACCTTTAATGTGAATGGAATCCTTAACTCAAGCGCATTGTTACCATAACAAAAAATATATATTTTTTGTTTGTTTTTAAGAGTCAGTGTTCCTCTTCTTTTTAATCACCTGTTTTGTGCTCTCATGATGATGATGATGAGGATGATTGTGATTGTTCTGCATGACTAGTGTTTGCTATTAACATTGATGAGTGTGACTGTTGTTGTGATAGTAAGAGTTGGCTAAAATGGATTTGGTTTGGCTTGGCATTCCCAGAGTTTCTTTCAAAGAGCCATCTGCGATGCCTTTACTGGTTCCAAACAGTGAGCCCTGTACTACTGATACTGAAGGTGCACGTCACTTCACATTCAGTCAGTTCATCGTGGGCCATGAACTGAATTAGCCTTATGAGAGTCTTAGAAGTTGAAACATTTTTTCAACCTATTATCTAAAACTATGGCAACATTTCTGTGCATCTCCAGCATCTGAGTAGTACTGAGTTTGGCATGTGGTGTTTGGTTTCATTTTATCCAGATGCATGTTATATGAATGTTCCCTAGTCATCTACAGTCATACCTCAATGTTCAACCTTTTATGTACATGCCATGAGTACGCTGGTAATAGGTGTATTTGAGCATACTTTTGCTGTACCACTTTTAACTATATGTCAGCACCCTTCTCTGCTTCTTATCAATTATTTTATGACAACCTGATGCAAAAAGCACATTTTGTATTTAGAACATTTTAGCTTTTTTAGCAAATTGCCAAGGGACCAATATTGCAATTGTCGGTGTATTAAAGGGGTTTCTAAAATAAATAATAAAGGGCAATTTTCACCAAATATTTTAACTGTGAGCAAAATTATTGTGCATGACTATCATACAGCTACTCCTGCATTGTTACAGCATTCCTTTTGTGTGCATATGTTTCTATTATCTAGTGTATAGTTTAATTAGGAATTGTGTTTTGGTGGTTTGCTTTCACTAAAAACACTGCTTAGCTACTGATATGACTTGGATATTAATGGATAAACCAAATTTTACACTATATTTGTGGAGCATCATACTGAGCTATACTTGGTAGAGGCTTATGGGAACTTAACATATTTCACGGAACTGCATTGATATTTAACAATAGGAAGCATCTCCAAGCGTAAACATGCTGCACAATCACTGATAGGCTAGATATGCATTATCCTTACCTCGAAACCTGATGTAAAAGATATTGAGTAATCCTTCAGCTCTAATATTTCCCATTTTAAATCTAAGAAGTGTGTGTGATCTCTGCTTTGAGCAACTGCCATTAATTGATTCATTGATATTTTCTCATAACATAAAGCACGTTATTAAAAACGTTTGGTGTGGTGCTCTCGAGGACGTCACAGCACGTTTCCTCACCAGTAGCACTCAGTAGGTTTGTCTATATGTTTGACCTTTTGAATTTTAGGTGTGATGGGTGTGAGCAGTGCTGAAGTACCATTCTTTAAAATGGGCCAACCTGTGTTCTCTGGTGGGTCTTGTGCTGCTGATCGCTAAAGCCTCCCTGCTCACTGCTGTGTGTGTATTTACTTTCCTTTGCAGTAATCCCTGGCTCTGCACTGAGTAGTGCCTTCACCTCCCCACAGCTTTGCTGAGGGACAAGACCATGACTTTTTGGTTAAGCGGTACCCCAAGGCCATGGGGAGACAGTGTGGATCCCATCCCTCCAGGGCTTTCTAATAGATCAGCTTCCTTGTTTTCAGTAGAGGCACACATTCTTTTGGTTTAAACAGCGACTCCTACTAACAGTGCTTTAGTATGTTACTAAATGTTACTCGCCTGTGTACTGCTTGCAACACTGTGTGACTAATATTCTCAATGTTTTTGCCTCATCATATGCTTTCAAAGTATTCTGAATGTCAGACTATATGAAAAGTACCACCAACTAAAAATGGCTTTGTTGGTTGCTGAGGTGGCAATACCAGCCAGATTGGGCTTAGATTTCATTTTATTCCAACTAATAAAGGGCCCACACTGTCATCCATGATACATCGCTCTACTTTAACAGGTCTACAGCACTCGCATGTGAAATGTTCAGCATTTCAAGTTGGTAACAAGTGTGACATCACTTGCTTTTAAGCATAGCAAGCAAAGAACATCTAGGAGCAAGTGTAAATATATTTACATTTATATGTAATGCTTTTGGCTGCCAGATTTTTGAATCAGAAGATTTCTGATTGTGTATACGCTTTGCCTTCCCATTGGTAGCTCTTGCACTCTCTCTGGCTGCTTCACACCTTCTCTAACCTGTGTTTGTGTCCCTTTCTCTCTTTCTCTAGCTTCTTTTAAATCTGTCTTGGCCACCTGTCTGAAGAGGGGATTGCAGCTTCCACGAGAACTAAAGCACCCATTTTCCTCTTTCTGTCTCTCACTCCGCCAGCCTTTTTTTTAAATCATTTAGAACGTTTTAAAACGTCTATGCTGTCTGCTCAGTCAAGCAGAGCCTTATGTGGGCTTCACTTGTTTTATGCAATAAGCATTAACTCTGTTTTAAAATTACAGCATGCCAAACAAGTCCCACACTAATATTTTTTACAGATTCTGTGAAAGACCAGAGCCAAAGTTCTGGGAGAAGAACAGAGCATGAATGAAAACTCTGAAATTTGAATTATTTGCTGTGAAAAAACATCAGCTTTTTTACTTGAAATATATATTACATCACATATTTAGCTTACATTTAGGCATTAGTCTCTACATTCACACAGAAATGGTTTGACTTGATTGATATGAAAGTCATCTCCAAAAAAGCAGTCCAAATAACAACTGTGCAGAAACAGATTAACGTTTACACACTGTCAGTTACCTAGACAGGAATTAAGCCTAGTCATGTCCACATTCCTCATTCTACATTCAGAATACTGTGTAGTCCAGAACTAGGTATAATCTCTTGCCTGGGAAACCCCTGTGATTGAATCATGGCTATTAAGGACAGGCAGAATCTATTTTCTACAACTTGATAACATTGACTGTCTGGCTGTGAATTACAAAACAACCCAAAGAAATATTTCATTGGTTGATGGTTCAAAGTGTCAGATACTATATAATAATTATCTTCAGTTTTTTAAGTTGCTTATGTTGAAACTAGTGGTAAAAAACCTGGAAGATGTGATGTCGTTATGATAAATATATCCCATGAAGGCCTCTGTCTAAAGAATTACTTCAGAATTCCATGTAGATTACCTTCAATTTACCTTTTTACAGCCTAATCTGCCCCTTGCATGCTTTTTACATGTTCTTTTTGATAGTTATTATTTTCACATTTGAGTGTCAAAATGCTTTCTATAGCTATTGGCTTGTTTTTTCTCTCGTATATTTATTCCAGGTACATGTGCAGTTATGTCTGCTTGATCAGTTTTAACAAATTTTGCCAAATATTACATTTAAGTACATATATTTGGGCAGTTTTGTTCCAGATGAGTCAAATGGCAGATACATATATTCATTCATATATATATAATTTATAAGGATCTATTTTGTGTATTGAAGTAGAGACTTGTCTTAATGAAAAATAATACTGTTGAGATGTGATGGTTTTCGCTGTGTGAAACATCAAGACTGTAGGCTCCATTTTTCTAGTGTCCTCCATACCAGCCTTCCTTGTCAGCTCCCCAGCCCTGTCATAACCCACATTGTGAAATATGTCATTGTAGTAAGATTTCATTGGTGTACATTTTCAATAAAACTACAGTAAAACAATTTGATTGTGTGTGTTTTTTTTAAACTTGATACAGACTAAAGTTTCTAAGTCACATATGAATATGAAGTTGCAGAGACCGGTGAAGGCTACAGCTTCAATAAAGTATCAAATATCACATTAGAAATTGTACAATAAATAAAACATTTTAATACAATCTGGAATCTAATAGATAATATTATATAAAAATAGAATGAGGATTGTAATAAACGGATCCAGGCGAAATCCCACTGTTCCATGTAGAGTGCAGAAATGATCTCAAATAAAAACTAATAAGTCGTTTTTCTCTCACCGCCTGTGCTCACTGTAGTACATGGTTTGAGACGACAGTTTCTTCTTCGGTCACTAAGCGGCGCTAAAATCCTGTGGAAAAACATTTGGGCAGCTCGGTTCTGGAGGACTGAACACTACAGTGTCCTTCGTCTGCACATTGGCAACAACGTAACGCAGCTATCGCCTGTTCCGCTTGATAAAAACATGTCCAGTACGACCGGCGGCGGAGAGTTCGGCAATCCTCTGCGGAAATTCAAGCTTGTGTTCCTCGGCGAGCAGAGCGGTAAGCGGTCTCCGACTATGCAAAGTCAACATACACGAGCAAAGGCAGTAGACAGGCCAGAGTAGGGATGCTGCTGTCCACAAACATACAGAGCTACATCTCCACATGTCGGGTATAATAGTGTGGCATAAAAGGGGCAAGCTTTGGTCGAGAAAGTCTCACAATTACAAATAAATGAAATGTATTTAGTCCTCAACATAAACGGCTCCCATCCTATCTCTTGCTTTGGCTAATAAGATAGCTGCTGCCAAATAAGTCCCCCGTCCACACCAACTAGATATCTCTCCTTGTTGTGGTTTTAGAATCAGCACAGAAAGATAGCATTTTAGCATTAAATAATCAGCAGTTACTGATGTATTATAAAGTAAATTATTTCAGTAGCTTTCGGTTCTTGGCGAAACATGAATACAGCTAGCTAAGCTTAGCTAAAGGCGAATGCTAAAGCTAACTACTGATTGTCGTTATTGTTACTCGCTGACTGGCAAAGAGCTTTATATGCCACAAATAGCAGCGATTTTTGCGAGCTCAAAGATGGTGTAATATTTGTGCATGTACCGTGAGTTCGGTATAATTCCTTTAGTTGATTGACAGCTAGGCGGCTAATAGCTATCTGGCTACAGGTGCTAAACTGCTAGCAGTCTGAATTTCTCGGCAACGTCAGCTCTACCAGCGCTAGCTAACGTTAGCTGGCTAGTTATGTCAGTGGTGTGTCACACGGCGTGACTCCACCACACCACACGTTCTGTATTTAGTTTCGTAAGATTTTGGAGTAGTGGATCAGTATTACCCTGCGTGTGTATGATCGGCACTCGACTTAATGTTGGGGTTGCTTTTATAGAGAGCTCTTCGCTAGAGTGGGTAGTAGGAATATGACACCACCCATGTTGCCAACTCATACACCGTGCCTCAGATAATCCAACACTGACTAAATGGTTGTCTGTTTATTGTGTAATTTGTGACCAGTTACAACTGAAGCACTTTTTCTTTTTGCAGTTGGGAAAACCTCTCTTATCACCAGATTCATGTATGACAGCTTTGATAATACCTACCAGGTATGTGTAATCAATTCTCAATATGTTTCCAGGGCTCTGATAAATTAATTGTGGTTGTGGGTTTCATAAAACAAGATATCTTGGACAGATGGATAATTTGTGCCAAAATTGAGGACTGTCCACTAGCTTTCCTGCTGGATAAACGGGGTTAATAAGAACTCCTTCTTTGTAAAAACTCATCCTGAATTTACATTATTTTAAATGCTGAACCAACATACCGTATATCTTCTAATAGTAGCTAATCTTCTAGTAATCTTCTAATACTATTTAAAAAAATATTCAGACGACCAGGCGTTTAATAGAGACAGGCGTTTGTTGGTGACAGGCTATTATTCTCACAGACAACGGTGGTGGTATTTAAAATCGCACGCCCACAAATCGACCACAACACCAGATTAACATTTCAACATTTAATGAAATTATTATGCAACAGTACAGTATTATTAAAGCATTATACCATGAATATATATTATATACATTATACACATATACAATATAATGATATCATGAAAACCAGATATGGAACATCATCTGAACTTTTTTGCTAATAACGCTACCAGCACCGGACTGAACCAGTCTGAATCTCCTCAGCCTGAGGAATAAGATCCAAACAC
>JBBIGC010000033.1:1900964-1939641 GCA_037576955.1 Lepidarchus adonis
CACACACACACACACACAGATACACACACGCAGCAAATGTTCAATAAACCAGCTAAAAGTGTGCTCGCCTCCAGGCTCAGATTCTCTGATCGGAATCATTGTCCATGTTGCCGCTTCAACTAGTGTTAACCGTCGTTAAAGGGATAAACTTCACGACAGTGTGAAAACCTTGTGAAGAAACAGAACAGAAAATGTTTGACCTCTGTCATTGCCAACAAAGGGTTTATAACAAAGTATTGAGATTACCTTTGGTTATTGACCAAATACCTATTTTCCACTATCATTTGCAAATACATTCTTTAAAAAATGTGATTTAAAAAAATATATATAATTATAGGCCTCTCTCACTTTTTGAGAACTTGCACAATTTGTCACTGACTAAATACTTTTTTGCCCCACTGTATATAAACAAGCTATTGATGTGATATTTCTCACACATAGGCATTGCACTTCACATCAGCCCGTATGATGTTTCAGGCTGTCAATGTCTTGAAAGAAATCAGGCTTGTACTAAACTGCCTTTCACTTTTTGCTCAACTTTTATACTAACAGTGTACATGTTTCTTCTGACACCTTGCTTTTGATATGCAGTGAGTGTGAACATTTTGTGGAGATTAATCAAGGCTAAGATTCAATCCAACTGCAGTAAACCTATGTAACAGTGCTTGTTTTTCCTCCTTTAGATCTCAACTCCTTCCAGCAAACTTCAAAATGGATAGATGATGTCAGAACAGAGAGAGGAAGTGATGTCATTATCATGCTAGTTGGCAACAAAACAGACTTGGCTGATAAAAGGTATAGGAATAATGAAAATGGGACCATTCTGAGTGATTTTGGACTATTCAGTGTTTTTACTTGTTACATTGTGAATAGTTCAGTAGATTTTCTGTTTTGTGAAAGTCTCATCATCAGTTAAGACGCTGAGCCATGTACCCTTTATGTATGGAGTGTGTCATTCCAGTTTAATTATTCTTTTAAACCTTATGATTTTGGTCTTTCCTCGTCACCAAAGTTGAAATTATTTTTTATTTCATGGTAAGACTGATTTTGATTTATTTTGTATCACGCTTTTATTATTTTTTATCTTTCCATGTCCATTATGATTTGAACCATTTTGACACCCTTTGTTTTCATCGGGCTGTGACAGGCAAGTTTCAGTAGAGGCTGCAGAGAAAAAAGCTCGAGAACTCAATGTGATGTACATAGAAACCAGCGCCAAGGCTGGTTATAACGTCAAGCAGGTGGGTCTTAAATCTCAGGTGTTTAGAAACAACTACAGAGGTCATGTCCATGACACCTTCTTCATAGATAGTGTTTTACAACCCGCTCTGATGTTTTTGTGTTTTCTGTGTTCCCAACCCATGTGATCCAAGTAATAAACCAATGGTTGAGTGTGTACTGAACGTAAGTCAATGAGTAGGACCAGGAAAAACATTGAGGTGGGGGGAGGGGTTAAGAATCAAAATGGAAACCACTGTCCTAATTGTGGTATAATTGTGGATGTAGTTGGAATCTGTTGTTTTTTTCTCACTGTCATTAACTGAGATGTTAAGTCATCTTTTAGCAGGGTTGCTGTTTTTCTCGTGCTTATAAAAAGGATATTATTAGAAAACTTTCCTTTTTTCCTCCTTACTAATTTGAAGTTGAGTCTTCTTTTTTCCCACTTTTTCCCTCTCCCTTTCCCCCTTTCTGCTCTGTTTTCCATTTCCCCCCTTTGTCTGTGTGCGACTTCTAACCACCCACCCCCTGCTCGGACCCGAGCAGACAGATCACCACGGAGGAGGGAGAGCAGAGGGCTAAGGAACTGAATGTCATGTTCATTGAAACCAGTGCAAAGACTGGCTACAATGTCAAACAGGTATAGACTCTGAAATGAGGACGGCCCGGCTCCACCTGCCCCCACCTACCTCCTTTGCTGCTGTCTCACTCTCTCATTCTCACTTTCTTTTGTTTTGCTATCTTTCTCTTTTGGCTTCGCCCATACTTGAGTATTGTTTGACAATTCTGCCACACTTCACAAGGTCCTCTGCCATAGGGTCACCTTTGTTCTTGGATCCACTGTCTTGCACAAGTTTTGCTTGTGTTTAGAGACGCTCGCTCATAGTGCTTTTTGTGACCTGTGCCATGGGAATCATCTGCATGTTCATGAAATACTTCAGCTTGTGATTTATAAACTTTCCTACCCATTAAAATAATTCGTCCTAGAATTCCTTTCATCACAACATGTAGATTATACAACCTCTTTAAAGTAAATTTTTAAGAGAATAACACTCAACGAGCATGTAGTAATCAGTCTTTCACTTTGTGTTCAGCTGTTTCGGCGTGTTGCAGCAGCCTTGCCTGGGATGGATAGCACACCAGAGAAAAGCAAAGAAGACAGTATCCTTTAAGTGGCAAGAGCATTAAGAATTTTGTTTGTCCGCACATAGCCCTACAATCTTTTCTTTTAGCTATCTGCTTACATCTAGTACCCTGCATTTTATCTGCACTCACACCGTACAGAGAATATTTATCAATCATTTAATCTTTGCAAACCTGATTACAGTACATAACAAACAAGCTTGCCATATTTATCATTCCTAGTAAACAAACTAACAAGCTATAGACACATTTTGGCTTGCTTGACACTTTTTTTATGTTTTACTTTTGTTTTTAAAAGAAATGAACCTTGTTCATGTTACATTATGAGTATTTATATAAGTTGGTTGTCCTTAATCTAATTCTCTCAGTGATTGATATCAAACTGGAGAAGCCTCCAGAATTGCCTGTGACTGAGAGCAGCTGCTCCTGCTAGTAATCACCCCAGACCCCTACCAGCCCTGCCTCCTTCCCACCAACAGCTTGTCTCTCAGTGGCCACACACTCCACTCAGTGGCCCTGTGCCATTTAGTTGGAGAACCTTTTATTTCCTCCTTGACTCAGTGACTTTTCGGAGTAACCGTGTGGATGTGCTATTACTCTGTATTTAAACAGATTATCAACAAATATATATGTTAAAGGGAAAAAAAGTAAAGAAATCACAGCATAGGTTTAATGCTCATCAGATTCTCATCTATTCTGACTGCATGGCATTATATAGGATTGCAGACTGACATGGCTCATTTGCAGTTTTGGCACTTTTTTTAAGCATCAGTGCAGTCACACTCATCGTGAATTTTTTTTGTTTGAAATGTTCAAACTTGCTTATGTTGGACCAAGGATACCCTGATGCCTTGCTATTTAATTTCAGTTAGTAGAATTGCAAGCGAAACCAAGATGACATTGTGTACTGAGGAGCTGTAGTTACTGTTATATTTACAGGTTAGTTTCTTTTTCTTCTGGTCTTCTGGTCTGGGGCCATTTCTGAACCAGACAGACATGCTTGTAGACTAGTGTGGGAGTTGAACATCATACACAGTAACACAATTGGATGTCACATTTGGTGTTTGGGGCCAGGAATATTTGAGTCTTATGTTTCAGTATATAGGTTTATGGCCAAAGATGACCATGTTATTTCTAGACAAATCTCTGCATTCTGGCCAGGGCTGCTTTTGTACATTATTTTTTGGGAGGATTGCATGAAATGTGAATGAACTTAGGCAGGGGATGGAAGCTGTGCACATTCATTTTCAGTTATGTTTTTCTAGATATTCAGTTTAAATAAATCATACACCTATATTAATATAGCCTACCCATAAATTGTAATTGAGACCTAAGCTTAATAGTTAAATGTACTAATACAGCATAAAATGCCTAGAATAACACATGGCTCTTTGAATTAAGGTAAGGAAATAGCATTGGTAATTCTTACTAGAGGGTGTCCTAAATTTCAGCAGCTACATCTAGTATCTCTGTGCTCACTGTCCCTTTGTTTTGCCTTGTGTTTGAGACACCATTATAGGAACAGCATGCTCTCTAAGGGTGGGTTTAATACAATACCTTGCTCATTTTGTTTCATCACAGTCCACAAAATGAAGCCACAGCATTAGGGTTTTTAAAGGCCTGTTGATTCACATACAACTTCAGAGGTTTCATGGAGTATTTGGGGTTTTCCTTATTGGCAGCGGTTGCATAGTGTAGAGACGTGTCTTGAGGAGAACCTGTGTTGCTATTGCTTGTTTTAAGGTTGTTGGTTTTATGTGTTAATTTATTTATCTCTGCTAGGAGCATAAAAAATGTTGTGTGCTTGGCCTGAACGACAGTTATTAACACTTGGGAAAATAAGTTTGCCTTTCTGCTTGGCTACTGTGTCACAGAGACCTGGTCGTGTCTTTTTCTCATCACTATGGTCGCACTACTTCTCCCTTTTGACGGTATGCTCTTTGTGTAGTTGTAAGAATATAGCCTGAGTGGGTCTATAGTCGCTGAAAGGTATCACTGCTAACTCATGCACGCACACACTTCCAACTGTAATGAACTTTCTGATGCCACCAACACACTGTTCAGCTAGCTTGTTTTACAATGTTAGCATTTGACATTGGATATGTAAGTATTTAATAAAAAACTCTTGAACAGCTCTACCACTTGTCACCAACTGAAATGTCAGCTGTGTGCTATTCTGAAGCGTGTTTGTCTATTTGAGATGCTGTCTACTAGTGTTTAGCAAAGTTTGTGTGGAAAAAATGTACTATTATCTGCTGTAAAAAAAAAAAAAAAAAGGATGGTTAAAGAAACACTGAAGTGTATCACGAGAAATAAAAAATATTTCACCAAACATTGTATTTGGTTCAGATTTTTTTAGTGTTTAGAAATTAGCATTAGCAACAGATGCAAATCAAGAAAAAGAATATGTATTTCATAGCAGAGGACTTTAAAATGTCCTTTAACCCTTTTGCTATTGGACCTTTTAAAATACTAAAAAAAATTATGGAAATATTTCACTGAAACTTCTTTTGGGGGGTCACTCTCATAATCATTTTGGCCAGTCTAAAACCTTATATTAAACATGTTTAACGTGCCATCACTCTTGTTTGAAGAAGTAAGCCATGACTGGTTCACCTGTGCTTTCCTTGTAAAAGCCAGACACACCAGCCCTTATCATTTGATTAATGGTAAATATTCTGTGATTAAATGTCGTTGATGGGCTAATACGTCACGCTAATGGCGAAAATAAGCAGTAGCCATAATGTGTGTTAAACTCTGGAGCTTATCACCATCTCGTCTGTTGGTTTCGGTCCATTCGGTGGTGGTTTGCTGAGTGTCACACATTGAAAGAGACATTATGAACTTACACACCCGAGCTAAATGACAGGTTAGTTTCACTCACCACACCACGCCCAGCGGCCTTTCAGGAGGTTCTCTGCGTTTGGTAGCTTTCTATAAAGGGTGTAGTGTTAGTGTACAGTGGAGGTCGGAGACACAGCAGTTGAATAAACTCGGAGCAGGGTGTGGGTGTGTTCTAATACCTTACACCTGTGTGACTCCAGGAAGTCGTGTTCAGGGCTTTTGCTAACAGAGGCAGAATTCGCGACAAAAATCCAGTCCGACCTGAAACGCTACGTGAAGAGTGAGGAACCGGGGACTGTCTGTCAGCGGACACAGCATGAGGCTTGGAGCGGGAAAAGTGGATCTCTGAAGCGCTGTCACAGTCACATTCCTCCGGTGGAGAGTTGCTCTACCTTAATAACGAGCCCACAGTCTTTTAGTGCAGTGGGAGTTTTCGCGCATTCATTTTTCAGCCATGTCTCTGGGTTCAGCAATTATTCCCGACGAGTCTGTTTTCCTCGACTTCAGGAGACAGTGTGTGTCGACGGAGAACTGGCAGAACAAATACAATAAGAACGGCATGGAGGTGTGGGTCGAGGTGCCGTCCATTAACTCGCCACAAGGGAGCAAAAATAAACTCGCCAAAGTACATAAAATCAAGGTAAGTACTGCTTTTTAACTTATAACACGTTTCTTGTAACGCAGCCCTTGATAAAAATGACATACTTTAACAGAGGATTTAAAACCTATTGAATAAATTGATATTCATATTAATTTACCCTCTGAATCAATGATTTTTAAAATCATTAATAATGGAAATAGTGGAATTAATAGTGGAAATAATTTTGTTGAAATAATTAGTGAATGCAAGATTTGCCTTAGCTACCAAGCACGTTTTATAAAGTTTTTCAAAAGAAAAAATTGAAAATTGATACAAGAAAATGAGAATAAGGAAGTAAGAAAAACTATCACATAGTTGTACCAGAATATAGTCTTTGATAGATTGTTTATATCCACCTGCTTTTATGCTGGTGTTCCAACCAGATTGCAATAAAAACACACTTTAATGAGTCTTTCTGCGTCTCCACACAGTGTAAAATGGCTATAAGTGATGTGTCAGCAGAGACGATGTATGATGTTCTTCATGACAACAAGTATAGGAAAACCTGGGACCCTGCTATGCTTGAGAGTTTTGAAATTGCTCGGCTTGCACCCAACTCTGACGTGGGCTACTATTCATGTGAGTTTTCCATGATTAACTAGTTTCACTCACTGCTTCATGCTCTTTATTAAAATGCCTTTTGGGGCCATTGGAGGTCAATTGCTCTGACAGTCTTGTCTTCTTTAAATCAACCATGTTTCTAAACTTTTTAACTGGGTCAGCTTGTCACAAGTCTTGAGGTGTGAAGATAAGCTCTTTAAGGATTTATCCCACTCAGTTCTATCATAGTTTGTTTAATATATGCACTGTTTGATCCAAACTACTCCAAGAATTCACACAAATAAGAACCTGTAGTAATTTTACTCTTGATTCACAGGGCTGTGTCCTAAGCCATTGAAAAACAGAGATGTGATTACATTACGTTCTTGGCAAGCATCTGAAGATGAATATGTCATCGTGAACTACTCTGTCAAACATCCGGTATGTCTTTCTCTTTGCTAACAATATTCACATTCATATTCATACCAATTTCCCCTTAATTCTATTGTTTTCTCACTGTCTACATTCGATTCACTATCTGTTACTTTACTACCACTGATGTTGTTAATCATTTCTGACACGACTGCTCTTCTGAACAAGTGTTGTATCACATGAGTTGTGTTCTGCTTAATTACCATCATTCATCATACTGTCTGCGCTTAGATTCACTATTTAAAAAAACAACTCCTATTTGACTTAATTATTTATTATCTTTATAGCATTATCTGAAAGCTGCAAACCCAATATTATTGTACTTGTGCGATGTCCGAGATAAGGCTGTAAAGCAAGATCTGGATATTTGTGCCTGTTGTATTTGATTTTGTAATATTCATTCCATGTTGTTGGTATCGTAGAAATACCCACCACGAAAAGACTTGGTGAGGGCGGTTTCTATTATGACCGGTTACTTGGTGAAACCGACTGGGCCAAACAGCTGCTCTTTCTCCTATCTCTCACAAGCTGATCCTAAAGGTAAGAAGAAATCTTGAGGGTTTCATGCTTTGCCTGGTAGCGTCAAAGTGATCTGTGTTTCATTATGTTCTATACTTGTATTCTCATCCTTTTAGGTTCTCTTCCCAAATGGGCGGTCAACAAGGCATCTCAGGTCTTGGCTCCTAAAGTAAGTCAGTTGTCTTTTGTTAATCTTGGTTTGACCATCCTGAAACAGGGTATGGAATGAAGTGGTGGTCTGCTTCACTGTTGTAATCTAGCACAGCTGCTTGGTTGGCCCTATAACAGTATTGCAGTATTGTGTCCATTGAGTGAACAGTTTAAAATGCTTTATTAACTTAATACTTACTTTCATGTTGTACCTCATGCCAAAAACTGGCAAGAACTACAAATGGCTATAAAACCTGCGGTTGCCTTGTGTTCATTTGTGCAAGACTTCGCACTTAGTTAGCTAGTTATGTGAATACTTTCATGTGTGACATGCTTGCTCAACATGCAAGTTTGTCAAGTTTTTGTACAGTGCTCCAGCTGGTTAAGCACTTCATTGTGAGCAGTCCTGGAACACTGCTAATTTTCTTGAATGAGTTCTTTTCTTGTACAGATGTTTTGATAATAAAGTCTTGGAGAAGCCTGGCTTTCCTTAACCCAATAGCCTTTGTATCCATAGAAACTGAGTTACTAAATAACATTCATGTTTAACTTGCTTATCTGGTTTCTAAAGACAATCGTATCACTACTGTCATTTAAAACTATTTAGGCTAAAGTGTGTGTCTGGTGTGACAGTTGATCTCATCTCAGTTATTGTTCAATTCGTTTTTATTCTGTTCAGAATTGCTTTTTACAAATGGTTCCAAAAGTTATTGTCCTTCGAATACAACATTTGTAGGCATGAAAATAAACCTTAAACAGATCAGCCATTGTTTATAAAGTGACTGTAATTGTCTTTGTTTAGTATCACAATGATTTGTATCTCAACTGGCCTATCTGAGGAATTGAAGGTACCTGATGTTGCTGATGATACAGCATTCTTGAGCATTAATAAACACTGGTATTCTCATACTTTTCAGCTGTCATAGAAGCAACATCCACTTAACAAAGAAACAAACAATGAGAAAAATGCAGCTCTAGTCCAGATATGAAAAAACAAGGCCTGAAAAGCAGGATTCCTATGTTGTAAGCCCAAGTCAGCACAGGAACCCCGATGGGTCATTGTCATATCCGTCGATACTCTGCCTCCACCCTAGTCACACCCTTTTTCTGTCACTCCACAGGTTATGAAAAGCTTGCACAGGGCAGGTCAGAACTACCCTGCATGGAAGGCACTCAACTCTCCAGAACACAAACCCTGGCTTTACCCCATACAGAGTGAACTTCCCATGATGGACCCAGCAGAACTGACCCTGCAGCGTGGAGACTCCCTGGAGCACGTGGACGAGAGCTCAACCCGGGACTCACAGGAAAATGAGGACAGTAGCTGAAGTGTAGCAAAGTGAACAATTGCCTTTCAGGCTCCCATACTGACATGTTTATGTACTTAGTGAGGTAATTGATGCCTTTTGTTGGAACATAAGTGTTTGTAGCCATAACTTATGCTTAGTGAAGTGACTTATGCGTTTGGTACAAATTTATACAAAACGCATAAATCTATAATCAACTGAACTCCTCAGAAGTGAGCAGGCACACAACCCATCACTTTATTAATTTCCTCATTGTCAGTCCATTGACTTGGATAATGGTTGAGGTTCCTAAACCTGCATTTTTCCCTAAATCAGCCCTAAAGAAAAGCCAAAATGTGGCAAAGTATTATACTTGCTTAATTTAAAACCCTTGAAATGAAGGTAAATGGTCTTTTGGTCATGTTCTTTAATTAAAAGTAAATATGGTTTTACATACTTATTGTGAATTTTAGGCATCTACTTTTATTTATTTGAGACTACAAATAATAGCTGTTGTAATTAAAAGTCTCAGGGTGTGTGGGAAGCTTACCTGAACTCCAAGGGCCTAGTCATCCTTGTATTACCTACATCTGTTTGCACACCTTTTCATGGGGTGTATTTATATTGGTGTGTGTATGTGTGATTTGATTTTAAATAGAATTCCAGGGACGCAATTGCTGTATGATTGGATGTATATCAGAACAGGATTCAGTTTGCATTACCTCACATTTATTTATTATTTTAGTGTGAATGCTACAGTTATCAGAGAAAGGTGAGGGGTGGCTTGTAAATATAGACCAATGGTTTCCAAGCCCAGTTTGAAACCTGCATTTCTGCATTGTCCTTGCAGACTCAGCACACGTAATGTTTTATTATTTGCTGATGAGTAGACCTGGGTGTTTGAGTAGAGGAAATGTGCAGAGTATGGTGTTTCCTTACAGTTTGTAGTTAACCAGATCTCTACAGCCATAGGTCAATCTGTAAAATGGCAGGAAAACATAAAGGGAAATCTGCATATTTTGCTTATGCAGTGTTGAGAAATCCTGCATTGTAAAATACCCCTAGGCTGAGAATGCACACTGGTTCAGTCTTTTATTATTCTTACAGCTAAGAGAAAAAAAGGAAATATCTGCTGACAAACACTGTGATGTCTCTTGTTTCCACAGAAGCTTCTGTCTTCACTACCGTTTTCTGTACATAAAATGGAGTAGCATGTGAGACAATTTAGAGAGGACTTTGAAACAGGATGGATGTGTAAAATGTGCTTAATACAATTAAATAAAAACATGCCACAAAATTCAGGTTTTTTTTTCTTTAAAATTTTACAATATGGAAACTATAATGCAATATTATAAAGAAAAATATATCACACAACATACATTAATACCAAGAAACATTTCAACTACTGCATCAAGTGTCAACAAAATTGCTGATAACAGTGAGATTAGTTAACAAAAAAAAACAATTGGGGAGAGGACTCCTGGATTTTGCCACGGAAGAAATTATATGCATTTGAAGTTCCCAGATAAACATAATTATATACAGTGTGTACAGAAAAGAATCACCCAAAAAAAATAATATATGAAGGGTGTAATTCTTTTCTATATGCACTGCCTATGCAATTCAATCCAAAAACATCAGTAGGCAGGCAATGAAGCTGCAAAACTACAACAATAAAGTAGCTCCAAAATAACTTTATTCCTAATTTAATAAAAAAGACAAGTAGGTGAGTGGTATGAGAACATTTGGAACACTCCATAAAAAAACCCATGGATCTCCATTTCATTTGTATTGTTTATTGACAACAATACACAAATCATGCCCAAACACTTTGTTCCTGTGTTAATAAACCTTCCAAATACAACCTTCCATTTTTAAGCAATATTAAAAACTACAGACACAGATTTTACTGGTTATAGATTAAGAAAAAGATAAGCCCATCCTTAGCCTATTTCACAGACAGGAAAGTTATTTTGAAAACTTATTTAAAAAAAAAAAAAATTCAACTATTTTCATTCCATTTTCTCCATTGCAAAGATATGTTTTAGCATTCTGGAAGCTAGTTGTCTGACACAGCTAACTACCACTTTGTGATAATTTACTCTGCAAAATTCATCAGTTTATCCTTCTTGGCAAATGCAGTCATTATCTCTCCACTATATTTATGTCAAGGATGCTTTATGTGCAAAGATGTGAACAAAACCTACTTCTCCACCAGACTGTGCACTGATAACAGCAATTTCATATCTTCAGTCATAACAATTCTACTGCCAAACTAATGACGGATGAGTGTCAGCTGAGCGTGGACTGTAGCAGAGGATGGAAGGTAAAGCAGTGTTTCTCCAAATTAAAACATCACAGTCCTACACACTGAACAGCACGTAGCTCATTTCCATAATGAAAGATCTGCCCACTTTCACAGTTCCCAGCTTCAGTAAACATGTCTGAATAATGAAACTTATGTAACAGCCACAGCTAACGTTGCAACAGAAACTTATTATTAGATTTATAATGTAAAAAGTGTAAGTATTTATAAACAAAGTTATTGAAATTAAGTGTTTGTAAAAATTTTAATGAACCAAGACTTTATTTGCGTATCTGTTCCAAATATTGGTTATCGCCCCCCATAACTAGTAATAATCAGTATCAATATTTCCCCTGAAAAATCTATATCCATGGACCTCTACTAAGAATACATTTGTAGTCCCCAGGTTATGATGGAGAGGCATTTTGATGATCCCATCATATCCTGAAAATATTGTAAGTTGAAACATGGCCCATATACAAGATAACTGAACTCTGTTGATTGCTGGCAAAAGTGAGGCATCTCCCTAGGTGGGACGGTGTCTGCATTCAAGTAGTATCCAAATGCATCATACCTCATATTCAGCTACATTTGCCTGCCACACAAAATGATAAATATTTTTACAGTTTCATAATTATTGTCATTGTAAAATTGTACATCGAACCATCACAACCCAGGAACCATTTGAGCATGTATACACACAAACACACACACATACATTAACTTTTTGACATAAAAATCTAATTTAATTTATTACAAAGACAGAATACAGATATCTACTAAATGTTAGAGATGGTTTTCAAAATGAAATACCTAATTATTAGTATATTCCACTCATCTATTACACAAGGTGATATAATGTCAGGAAGACAAAGGCTTTCATTAGAGTAGGGGTATCCAATGTCGGTCCTTGAGACTCTATGCTCTGGACATTTTGGGCTTACTGATCTGTTAACTAATGAGTTGAATCTGATGTACCTGAAGTGAAGCACAAAAACATGCAGTGTGGAATGTCCAGGACTAGGACTGGGAACCCCTGTATTAAATGCTCTTATAATTCTCACTCTTCTGACACCACAGCTTTAGTCATAGAAAGCAATTAGATGAAGATGGCATACTGCGTTTTGGAGTTGAACAACACCTTGGTGACTCACTCATTCATTCTTCAGGATGCCTCTGCCAACTAGTGTACTGTCCTCTCTTTCTGTCTCTGGTAATCTAAGAAATTAGATTAAACACAGTGAATATCCATTTGAAATAAAACAACAAAAACTTGAACATTGTTTTAATTCCACAAATTCCTTATTAAAAGAGAAAACATCTCACTGTAAGGGAAGTAGCGAACCCTCATTACAATCTCCCTCGCTGTCTTCAGAATCTCCACAGCCTAAAGAATAATTAAGGGCAGTTGGAATAAGGTGTGAAAAAAATTAAAAACATTAGGTATATATTTCGTTTAACTCATCATTTACCCTTGAGTGCTCAATGTCCTGAAAGTCCACTTCGTTAACTGATAGCACCTGATCTCCTTCCTGAAGTCCTGCTCTGTGGGCATCAGAATCTGGCACCACCTAGAAAAACATGCCAAAAGAGGTAAATTCCTTTTTAAAAAGTGTGTCAGTCTTAGACACGCACATGTATGTTCTCCTCAGTTACACATAAAGACCAAGACTTACTTTAGAAATAAAAATACCAAGTTGGGAAGCCTTTCCACCTCGGATATTAAAGCCCAGCTGTGCTCCAGGCGGCTTTTTCAAGATAATTGTTCGTGGTAAGAACTGTGTTAACTCATTGTTATAATCTGGATGATTTATCCTCTGTAAGGAAAACAGCAGTAAGATGAAAATAATAAAATTCAATAGCAGTTCACTCTGTGCAGAACTGAATGACAGCCATTGTAGAACAGCAACAGTCTCTTACATCCTGAGGAGGAATCCATGCTGGAGGATTTTCATAAGAGGGCAGAAAAACAACTGGCAGTTGATAGTCATCATAAGGAATTTTCTGATCCATACCTTTTGAGCTAGAAAGGTGTACAGTAAAGAAATGATTACTTTTGAAGCCGACAACATAGCTCTAATATGATACATCATCTCTATCAATGGAAACCTTGCATAAATACCTTTAGGGGCAATTAAAACACTAGCAAGTAAGGAAAACAACGAAAACAACCACTTCAGCTAACGACTGCAGCTAATTTTTGCACTGGGTAAAATACAAAGACAATAATCTCCGTCTATAACAGCTATAACAACTAGATACAGTGAAATAGCTATATGTTGTGGGCTCTCAGTTTTCAAAACAATCTGACTGTCTTGCATAATGGTTAGTTAGCTTCGAGCTAAGACTGTCAAGAATATACGGATCTTGTAGCCAAAAAGCAACAGAATGCATTGTTCATAAATACTTAATATTTTCACACATTACACTAGAAGCTTCAGCGTAATTTTTCGTACATTTTAATCTCTGCAGTTCACGTACTTCAACTATTCGACTCTTACCGCTTCCTCGTTTCCTCTTTCCCCTTGTAGCGGATTCCTGATATTGTAAAGCTACCGCCGTCTACTGGATGTGTGCGGAAAAAGAAAATGGAAAAGAGCTACATCCCTCTGCTCTGCTAAAAGCAAACATGTAAAGTGTATTTCTGGTCAATTCCCTTTAAGTTACGCTGTTTTCGAATTTCGGTGTTATTATGCAATAAGACGTTTGCATGTAACAAATTAACACATATCTGACTGTTACTTTCTGTAAATAGGTAAACTGGAATAGCTCAACAGCGGAAAAGATGATTAACACAATTTGAGGAAATGCAGATTTGCCTTACAGTTATTGTATCAGACATAATTATAACACGAATAACGAATTCACAAAGTTGCTGATGCCCTGCACACAACTCGCTCTTTGCTGTCTACCTGTTAAATTGAATCGTTTTCAATTTATTTATTTCAGGAATTGTACTAAACAATGTGGTTTAAAACTTATGAAGTCAGTCTTATGCCGTATATTACAATGTTTTTGTCCTGTCATTGAAAAAATAAATGATGCAGATGGAAGAATGCCCACATGAACAAAACAGGAATAATTTATTTAGATGAGCGTGGTTGTTGTGTTTCTTCCTGCCCTTTGGTGGAGTTTGTGTTTCACTAAATGTCATTTGCCTTGTAGCTGTATTTTGCAGCACATGACAGTGAGGGCTTTTATTTTGACGACACTAGTCTCCGAATCCGTTATGTAGTTTACTATGTGGGGAGCAGTGTTTTTTTAAATTAAATGTTGCATTGGGCGGTAAACGGCAACGAGCTGTTATGTGAGAATTATAAATAGGCTTGTGTAAAGTGAAGCAGTTCGATTACGGCCATACCACCCTGAGAACGCCCGATCTCGTCTGATCTCGGAAGCTAAGCAGGGTCGGGCCTGGTTAGTACTTGGATGGGAGACCGCCTGGGAATACCAGGTGCTGTAAGCTCTTTTTTTTTTCTTTTTTCTTTTTTTTTTTGCTCGCAGTAGTTCACGCCTTCATGCTATCAAAACGACTTACACTTATGTCTGACCGCTGGGATCTGCGGCACTTTGAGCACATCTAGCGTCTGTTTTCACAAACGTATTTGTTTCAAACAGGAACACAATTCACACTTTAATTCTCGTGCTCATAGTCTACATTTTATATATGCTATTACCCAAAACTGAACGTATAAAAAACATCAACTATCAAAACAATACTATTATTTAGTGTTATTGTGTTATAGTGTTATCCTTCAATGCATCAAATATTTTGAATGTGCAGGTCTATCAACGACCACTGATCTTGTTGCAGAACATAACGATATTAAAATATCAGTTCACAAATCACCCGAATTAACACTGCAACTTTACCTCTCCTAAATATTATAGGGCTCATCATGCAGCAAAAGTAAACTGAAACTGAAAAACAATACCAACAAACAAAACAATACCATTATATTTCCAAAATGTAATTTAATGAACATGAGTTACGTCAGGGGTTCACTGTAAGTTGGAACTCATGCATGTAATGATGCTACAGAGGCTTTATTAAACAGCACTGTGCTTTATTAACAGCAGCAACATCCATGAACAGTGCATCAAACATATTGAATTTGTCTTGAACTTGTTTTAGAACATAGTAATTAATATAAAATGTCAGTTCACAAATCATCTGAACTAACGCAACACCTTTACTTATCTTAAACTTTATAGGAACCACAACGCACCAGCATAATTTTTTCAGCTTTTTGAGACAAATCTGCAAATTAATGGTATTTCTGTTGTATTTAATTTTTGTTGATTTCATATAATGACAGCAATTCCGAGACTTACTTAGGGCTTTTATTTTGTAACGACCTGACTTTACTTTTGAACTCTTTGTATATAATTTAATGTTGCTGTAAGCTTTTTTCATGGGTAATTAAGAAGCACAGTGTGTTATAGGAGCTTTACACTTCACTGTTCATGCATTAGGGTTCAAGTTCAAGGTTTTATTTATGGTTATTTTAGGTTATATTTATGCGCATGCAGTTATACAGGTACAACAGTGGGTAGAAACCTCTGACACATTCGGTTTTTGCCTTTAGGCTGCAGAGGTGTCTTCCTGACCTCAGCAGCCTGAACAGCTTGTGTCTGGAATGGCTGGAGTCGCTCCTGATCCTGATGGCTCAGGATCTACATCTTCTACACATGTTTCCTGCAGGGCAGGTAGAGTGGATCTGATGGTAAGCTGATGGTAAAATGTGATGTCATAGACTGATATCCTAGTTGCATGTTGTAATGTGTATTTTTGTGTTAAAATAATATGTTACAATTTCTCAGAAAATGTGATTTATATGTATTACACAATTTATATGTATTTATTACCAGAACATCATACATGGTCAAGATTTCACATAGGTCACAAAAACATTGCTTAAAGACATAAAGATGATACATGCAGCTATGCCCCTGTCCTTAGGTCCCTTCTCATAATCTGTTCATCTGTCACATGTTCCCATATATTTTTGCCATGTGTCTGTCACCACTGCCCTTGAAACAGCTAATGTTCATATCCTCCCCATATTAATTACTGTAATTCATTTTCTCCCCTTCATACATTTCATTCCTTGTCTCCCAGTTAAGACCACTGACAAACTTACCTACAATAAAATCCTCTGACATTTATACTAGTTTGCCACGGTTTCCCTGCCCTCCCTGTCTCATCATGTCATGTCATATGTTTTACTCTTGTCACGTGTCCCTGCTCTTCACAGGTGTCCCTTGTTGTGCCTCTGTATAATTACCCCTTGTTCTCAGTGCTTGTTGTCGATCTTTGTCTGAAGCTCTGTCTATGCTTCTATGTAACATTGTCTTTGTGTTATGTTTTACATTTTGTTTCCAGGAAAGTATTTCAAGATTTAATCCAGTATTTCTCAGCACTTCTGTCTCCGGTTATTTCCAACAGCCCGACAATCGTTACACAGTTACAGTTTGCATCAGATATTTAGTATAAAAAGAACTTTTGCCTCATTTTCTGTCAGGAAGCTCCTCCATTCATTTTCTGCGTAAAGTTCCTCACACTGCTCTCTCCTCTAGGTGGCAGATATTTCATTGCTGCAGCACTCAAACTGTGGAATTTTTTACCTGCGTCTTCTTCCATCATTCTACCACTTCTTCATTTTTAAACAGTGCTTTTGTAAATATTGTAAAACAATCTAAGGATTACAAAGGGTTCTACAGAGTTTACATTCAGTTTTACAGAGTATACAAATCAATCATACAGTTGGTCAAATGTCAGTGTTCTAAGTCTACAGCTCATATTCCATACCATTTGTATTTATATTTGTTCCATTGTCTGCTTATTTATATATTCATGCATAATGACGGCTGCTAGTCCTTCAAACAGGGGAAGCTCATTTTAGGGCTGCATCATAAAATTTGTGATGTTATTTGTACATTAATCCTGAGGACTAATCAAGAGGCCAACAGTATATTTTCTGTCACAGCCATTCCAGTCAGCCAGTTCACCTTGTCATACCAGCAGAGCTGAAAAGACATATTTTCCCCTGATTTCTGCACCAAATCAGTCTTGGGTGTTGGTCAGTCCTGGTGTTTAATTATGAGTCTCTCCGCATAAGGAAGAATATTAAATGGCTTTTCTAAATTGAACTGTTTTTGAGCCGTCTGCCATTATCTACAGTTTGCTAGCTGGCTAGTCTCCTTCCACAAGCTATTTTAAAGATTTGATTAAAAAAACAAACTTTACAAAGCTGAAACAAGCAAATTTAAGAAAGATTTTAAATTTAAAGTATGATGTATACAAACAGAAATTGTTGATATTACCAGGCAGTAACGCACAGTTAGTGCAACAGTTAGTCTCACAACTTCACATGTGAATCCACACTTGTTTTTAGACAACTTGTCCAATCAGCATTCATCAGCCCAGCGCCCTGGTCCGCCCACTGCTCCATTGATAAATATAGTCACATGGGAAAACTTTAGAAAGCAGCTGACATTTAACATGGCCCACTGCTGTATCAAATGCCCCTTGAAACTCTATTACCCAAGATAATGCGGAAGCAGTACTGAGTTCTTTGAACTTGAGCTCATCTCAGACTGACCAAAAGATAGTGGAAACATGTGCTTTTGTCAGATAAATCCTTTGTTTTGCTAAAAACTGTGTCAAAAAATTAAATTGATTATCCAGACAGGACATAATCTGCCATTAAGGCATTGTTTTTCTCAAGTTTTTATTATGTTTTTTTCAACATGCCAGACCACCTTCTGCATGTCCCACAACAGCAAGGCTTCATAGACACTGAGTGCATGCGCTTGACTGAAATGTATGAAACTTCATCAGGAGGAGAATCAGGCAACAGCCCCTACAAATTCCTAAGCAGTTGAAATCTTGCATAAAGCAAGAATAAGCAAATACTCTGCCAAATCTGCAACGGTTGGTCTCCTCAGTACCCAGATTAGGGGTGGGCCAAAATATCAATATGGCGATATATCATCATTCGCCTCCATTTTGACTCACAGGCATAACTACTTCTTCTCCTCTCTGCGTGGTGCTGCTCGACTGAGACTACCTGTTTGTCTTATTAGCTCTCATAGCTGTGGCTATTGGTACAGATGTTGCAATTTGGCTTGGGTAAGTTTGATTTAATGTATTTGAACCTCATGTTGTTGCTAACATTTTTAACTGGTGGTTTCATTTTTGGCCATTACAGTGATGACAGTGATGGTGCAATAAAATACTAGTTTACTGTATTGTACTTGCTAAACTTGGCCATTGCACTGAAGGCGCACTAACATAACATTTATTATTATTTTGTTTTATTTAGTTGTGTATTTATTAACTATTACATGTTATTATTGTTATTCTTTTAAATTATTTATTTATTCTGTATTACAGGTGTTTGGGTGTATCAGACAGTGAGGCTGGTTCATTTGGTGGTGGTACCTCTTCACAGTGTGTTGTGTGCATGTTTGACCTTTGTTGTGTGTGAGAGCACTTGAGTGAGTGTGTGGTTTTTTGTGGGTATTTCTGTGAGCCTCTGCCCTGTGTTGTCATGATAATAATATGGGTATTGTTAGTATTAGTATAAATGACATTATTGATAATTATTTTACATTTTTAGTCATATTACCATATCATCAATTATTGTTGATTTGGGTAATATTGTAAGAATTAAATTTTTTATTGCTACTGACATTATTGATGATAAAATTATTCTATCATTTTGTTTGTTTTGTTGGAATTACCAAATCCTGCCCAATGAGTTCTGATTGAATAGTTATGGTATTAACTCTAAGCTTAGTCTCCTTCTAGTTAAATTGACTTTATGAATTGATTTTATGTTCTCTTTGTGGTAATAAAGATGTTTTATTCATGAATGGACACCTGCTACTTACTTCTCATTAGTAACGGACCAGTGTGACCTTTTTCTGATACTACAATCATGAATATGGATATGCCTCATAAATATGGATATCTACTGTATGGGAGAATTAGTGGTTCAGGGAAATTAGTTGTCACCACAGGGGTGTTCATCAGGCATGGAAAGGCAAAACTTGCTTCACAGCTTTATTAATCAATAGAAGAGGCTTAATGGCTTCCAGGTATGTGTCCCGTTGAGGTAGGAGTGTACGTAGATGGGTCGTGGGCTGGGTATAGATGGGTGGTGGTGGTTTGGGTGTGGGCAAGTTGGACAGATATATAAAATACAAAAGGAACAGTAAATGTACATAACATATGCAGCCACCTGCATGACTAACATCAAAGACAATACAATATTGGTTAAATATTCAGTTAATGGTTAATATTTAGTCTACACATGAAGATTTCCTTAACAATACTAATATGGAGAACTCAGTCTTCACCGGGCTAGTTACATCCAGAGTAAAGAATTAGCAGCAATTAACACCAATCTTAGTTTGCAGGAAGAAATAAATCAAGTGCACTGTTATATCTGAGAGCCATTAGGAATGAGCCACTGTCCATTGAAAGGAGGAGATCTAGGTGTATGCAGCAGGTCATTAGAGACTTGAAAATGACCCCTCCCCCCATCTCTTTTCATTACTTCGACCATGATTTACTAAGAAAGGCCCAAAATGATTTACTCCTGTAGAGTAGAAAGCAGGTTTCTAAAGATGGAGCCATGTTGGGGTATTTCTGCCATCCTGGGAATCTTTGGTTTGGCTCTCCAATGGGGACATCGAAACTGATGATGGCATATTGTCTCTCTCCCCCAGAGAATCCAGAATCACCTTCAAAATTCAGCAAAGATTCTTTCTGGTCCAGAATGGCACAGCTTATTGTCATACGACTCTATGTACAGTATATTCGGAGTTGACCACCTACATGGATAATTTTCATGCTGTGAAAAAACTTTGGTGCGAGTGCTGTAAGTCTAATGAAAAGGGATTGCCAGATTTGAGGGCCTTATACTCCTCAGGAAAGCTTTCCATCTGTGCCTGTCGTGATATAGTGGCTTCAGCTAATTGGTATTCAGCAGTGGAGGGTTTACCAGGCTGTTGAGCCCCCTCCGTCAGAGAGTGGCTTCCACAAGATCTTCAAATGAGGTGTACTGAACTGAATCTGCCACAAGGTGGCAGACTGTGGTTAAGCCACAGAACTTCAACAGGCCTGTGGAGTTCTTCAGGATTTATCAAAGCTGGAAAAGAAGGCCATGACGTGGGATTGTTTGCTGAATTCACATATTTCCATGTGTATCCTTCAGTCAGCTCCTGAATTTCGGTGATACTATTGAGATGGTTTACTTTGGAGCCACATGGGAGCTGGTCAGCACAGACGACACTTGTACATTCTGGTTCTGGTCCTCAGTACAGAGGTAGGCCACTGACACACAAGCAACTTTTGAGACATCACAGAATATGTGAAGAGCTTGCATCATTTTGGTACAATCTAAGTTTTGGGTGGCGTAGCACTGGGGTAGTTTGATTTTGGACAGGTGTGGCAGTTCCCCCTCCCATTCCTTTCAGACCTGTAAAAGATCTAAGGGTTGTAGGGGGTCATACCACTTACTTCCCTTTGCCCAAAGGTGTTGAACTAGAACTTTGGCCCTGTGGTGAAGGGTAGTATATATCCAATAGGATAATGCTGACTAGCGAGGGTGCGGTAAATGCTGCACATTGTTACATCCTGAGGGGGGAATGTGCGAGGCTGGCACTGAAGAATGGCTGACGAGTAATGACAGTTCAATCAGATATCATGCTCTTGTGGATCTGCTGCAGATTCTGAGATACACTGCTCTGTTCTCTCTGACTTGGCCTCTGTAGGAAGATGACTGATCACTGATCCAACATTACTTGTCCACTGTCTGATTTCAAAGCTACCTGATGCCAGTAACTTTTGCAGCTTGTTCCCTGGCTTCCTTAACGGGTGGAGTGCTCAGCAAGCAATTGTCAATATAGAAGTTCTTCTGTACCACCCTATCTTCTGTTTTGCTATGGGAAAGCACATGCCGCTGCAAGGCAAAGATGGCACAGCAGGGACTACATGTGGTTCCAAATGGGAAGATCCTCCACTGGTAAACATTGGCTTTCTCACCACAGAAAGTGCAGAAGGGGTTGGTCCTTCAGGTGGAGATGTACTTGGTGAAACATCTGCTTTATATTTCCACTGATAGCCTCAGGGTGCTTCCTGAAAATTACAAGAACCCATAAAAGGGAAGAGCATAATGTGGGGCATGGTAGCAGGTAATGGTTTCAGTTCTGACTATGATAGCTGGAGGAGCAGTTAAAAACAATTCTATACATGCCATGATGGCCTTTACATTCCTCAGGAGGTTAGTGAGTGTGAGTTGAAGCTCCACATACTGTGCTCTATCTTCTCTAATAAAGTCTGGGAAGGTGGAAAGGGCCTTCAGTGTTGTGGGACAGGTATGAAAGGAGGCAACTTAACTGAAAATCTGCCACTGGTGGAGTAGCCTGGTGTCTGGGATTTGGATCTAGCATTACTGGTATAGAACTGTACTTGATCAATCCCAGCAGCTGACTCAGGGTTGCTGCAGAAGTTTGCTTGGTGTAAGCTTGTGGTTGAGGTCCCAGGGGCTGGAAGGGTTGTGGTTGCCGCTGCTCCCCTGGGGGGTTGGTGGAAGACCTCTGGGGATTACGGGTAGTGGTTGCCTGTAACAGGACTTAGTCGTTTGACTTTGCTGCTTAGCCAAAACCATGTGTATGTGTGGGGGGAAGATATACACAATACAAAGGTAAGTGTACATAACATCTGTAGCCACCTGCATGACTAACATTAATGACAATATAATATTGGTTAAATATTAAGTGCCACCAAGATTGCTAGTCTACACGATTTCCTTAATACTAATATGGAGAACTCCGTCTTCACTCTGCAAGCTACACCCAGAGTAGAGTTAGCAGCAATTTACCCAATACCCAGGACTTCACCCCTTTCACAGAAAATTGCGTGCTTAATGTGAACCGAACAGGGCTAATTTAGACAGGACATGCATGACTGCCTTCAAGGAGGGCAATGTCTACACTGTCCCCCCTCACATGGCTGAAAGATTATTGATAAATGCTATAGAGGTAACTCGAACTTACGTTTATATAGTTCACACACAAATAACTCCCATTTAAACCACCGAACTTAAACTAAATGCGAGTTTCGACTGCTCTTTCCGTCCCGCTCTGCTCACTGAGCTCCTTAAAATCTAGATGCAGCTATTGGCTGTTGCAGTTCAATGAGCATGTGGGTTGAGGTCACGTGCTCCCTGCATGATTGGCATGCCTGCTCTCATTCAAAGTCTCTTGATACGTTGCATCTGGTCATGTGTTGTCGTGTCACCTTGTTAACATAGAAATATATTCACAAATAAGTGTACTAATTGGCTTTGAAACGTCAAAACGAGTAAAGACAATTTTTAAAGACATGTACACATGCATTTTTACACGTGGACACATGATAAGTGTGTAAGCGTATGTTCGTGCAATATTGCTGGCCATTAGCTGGCAACCGGCTCCACGCCAGCTCCTAACAACTCATCCATCTAAACAGTTAGGAAACATCATTCTAAACGGTTTCAATGTTGTCATACCAAAGCAGTATTTGATAGCGGTCTGCAAATTGACATTTGTACTAATAGAGTGCATCGATATTTAATACAATCTAATCTAATCTCATACTAACACAAAGTCTATTAGGATTTTGTTGCTCCTCCCCTTGGGGTGGAGATTCACATTCCTACATTGATCTGAGCTATTAGCATTCAGCTCCCTCAATGGTCCACTGCATCTAACAACGTGGGAAAGAGAGAGAGCGAGAGTGAGAGCTGGAGCGAGAGAAAGGGAGCGAGAGGGAGGGGGCATAAGAGAGAGAGAGAGCGCGAGAGAAAAATAGCGCGAGTGTGTGAGAGATAGCTAGAGGGAGGGGGACATAAGAGAAAGAGAGAGAGGGAGAAGGAGGGGGGCGAGAGAGAGAGAGAGAGAGAGAGAGAGAGAGAGAGCGAGAGCGAGAGCGAGCGAGCGAGCTGCTGCTGCTGTTGTGAACATTAGGAAGTTTGGGAGTTTGTTTGCTCTTATCAGTTTCTGAGGTAAGGATAAACATATTATTTTTCATGGAAAAAGAATCTTGTTCAAAGAATCAATGTTAAACTGAGACCAAACGTCTCCAAATTATAATCTGTTACCAGTTTTTATTAGTAATAGTTTTTACGATTTTACGACTTAAGATCAGACCTCTCACTCTGAGATGTTTGGGGGGTTGTTTGGGTAAATGCTAAGCTTAAGGCTTCAGTAGTTTTTTTATTTTATAAAATTGTGTCTACTTTTTTCTACTGTTAACTGCTGTTAAGTCTTCAAGAAGACTGCACCATGTGTTTCTTCTGGCCAGCGACAATGTTGCTGTATTGTCAAGTCAAGTTGGAGTGCAGGCTAGTGACCAATCACAGCAAATATTATTTTAAGTATTATCCTTATTATCACTGATCTGTGCCACAACAGACATTACCTGTATAAACCATCATCCCCTTACAAGCTACTTCCGAGAATTCAGCATGGATCCATGGAATCATATAATCATTATAAAACTAATAATTTTAAAATGCTTAAAAAAGAAATGTCTAAACCAACCAATCAAATTAAGATCCACTGATCTCATTCCTTCCCCCTCACCTCCCCTTGTCAGTGTTTGCATATGTCTTTAGGAGTATGCATATGTCTTTAGGAGTTCTGATCAATTGGTTGTAGTGTTTTCTTCAGTCCCTCAGTGCAAGTTCTCTGCAATGTAACAGCTAGGATTTGACTTCGCGTTTCCTGACACATAGGGTCATTGTCCTCTTGGATCATACATTATATCTTTGTTTGACTGGAACAGATTCTCCTCAAAAAATTATTACTATCCCATGTTGCTCTTGGCCACAAGCCTCATACATTCTGTCACTGAAAAACAACATAGGTTGATGCTACCAAATAACTCTTTTGTCAAAGGTCTCAAATCCTGTCACATGGTTTCTATACCTGCAGATAGCCTCCTGGACTTTCCTATGATAATTGCTCTTCTTGCCAAATTATTGATCTTGTTGAGTTTCAAAAGTTCAGTTCTTAAAATAATGATGGACGATCGCATCTCTTCACTAATAATATGAATTCTAACAGTTGTTAAATGGGGCTGTCAGCTGTGTGCCAACCTAACTTCCACTGCTCCCCCATGACCCGAAATGGATAAAGTGGTTTGGAAACTGGATGGGTAGATGGACTCAAAGGTGTAATTACTGCTAAAGGACAATGCACAATGCAGACCTGGGGAGGCCACAGAAGTCTCGCTGATGCATGTGGGGAGTGAAGACTAGCCTGTCTGGTCCTGTCCCAAAGAGGAGCTCCTGCTGCACAAAATGCTGATAGAAAGCTTTCAGAACAGTGCACCACAGTCAGGGCTGTTTTTACTGCATGTGGGGGGGAGCCACACAAGATTAGAGGAAGTAGTTTTAATGTTATGAATTCTCTGTTATAAATCAGCTTCTGTTTATTTTTTGAAAGTCTTAGTTTATTATTACTTACTGATCTAGTTTCAATAGTTCAACAATTTTATTTTCTGTAAGAAGTGACACTTAGTAGGGTCTTTAACATAAAAACTTTCTGCTTATACATTTGTACGTCATAGGGCTGTGGTATAAGGAAAAAATACTTTCTAATCTAATCTTTTTTTTTAATCAGTTCACAATAAAAATTTGATAACTATTTTCATCAAGTTGTGTGGTTCCTTTTTAGTCCTTTGTGAAATTGTAAGATATTATAAGGTTAATTTTAAATGTAAATATTGTTTATTTTGTGTCAGAAAAATTACAGATGTGCAACTAAAATAAACGGGTTGAAGAAATTAACTAAAATATGACCAAAATGGACAATTAAAATCTTTGGTCAGTTCCACATAAATAAAACAGGTAATAACAAATAACAAATCAAAATCTTAATTCTGACTTCAGCATGTTTGAAGATGTAAAATGATGGCAGATGGTAAAAAGATTTTTGTATAACCTGTCTTTGCAGGAACATGCTTCAAATGGAATACACAGCGCACAAATATCTTCATACTACAGTCCAAAAATCTTCCCAAATATCCTCACACTACCTCAGACCCAAAAATATCCTTGTCTTTTGAGCTTTGGGTTATGTCCATTGGCGTGTCTTTTTCAATAATGCTGTTTTTTGAGTTTTCATTTTCTGTCATCGTTTTCTCTTTTATCTCATTCCCAATTCTAATGTACCTGTGTGCATGGCTGAAGTGACCCAAGCATTAGCATGTGTCCTACTAACCACCTGCTACTTCTAAGCTCTGCATTGTGTGTGACAAAACGAGTTTCATCAACATTTTATCATCTGCAATGTATTTATATCAAGGAAAAGTTATTTTGTGATGATGATTATTATTATTATTATATTATTATTATTTTATCACCAAGCTCAACTTGAACACTCACACAGTTTCTTTATATGCAAAAAAGTTGTGTGATGAGTGATATTTGTGACAACTGCGATTACACAATATATTACACAATATATCAACCTGACAGAAAACGGGAAAAAATACTTCCCAGTAATTAACAGAATGTACTTCTGCCAAGAAGATAAGCAGACCAGAATAATATTCTCACATGAAGAAAGTTCTCAAATCCAATTATTTTCAGAGTTGCTCAATATACTCTTTTTGACGCAACTCAATGTTTAATAGTTTCACAACATACCAGAGCTACAGTATAATAGAGTAACAGTCTCTTTGTCTCTTTTCTTGAAAGATTTCACTTGCCAAGTTCAGGTCTGTATGCGCGTTTGAAGAACATCTTTTGTCAGTTTTTCTTTGCAGATCAACAAGTCCTTAATAGAGATATGATATAAATTTTACAGTTTTCCATTGGATGAGTTAAATTTCGTTCTGTCATGGCCAGTCTTGACCGTGTTCTACGTGGCTTGATGAATCCATTTGGGTTTTACGCAATTCAACAAATGTAGTATAGTATTTAGTAAAATAATGCAAGATCATTTTTGAGCAAGGTTTCACAATTTTCTGTTTAAAATATTTTGTAAGGCATGTTTTAGTCACTCTATGTAAATATATATTAGCAGTATTGAATGTATGGTATTTTTGTCTACACTGTATGCATTACAGTTTTTGTAACACTCAAGTCTACAAAGTATGCTACACTTTCTTGACTTTTTTGACCTTCTTGAAATTAGAGTTCAGAGTCCATTGGTTTTTCTTCTTTTCTTATCTTTGATTCTGTATACTCATGATATAATAAAAGAATAAACAGGGTGGGCCACTTTACAGCCAAACTTGGAGGTTGTGTGACAGGAGTAATGCTAAAAAATGGGGTGTAAACTTACAAAGCTTACTGAGATTTAATAATAAGTAAACAGAATACACACTTGCTTAAATGTTGTAAATTTTTAAGACTAGAAAACATTACAAAACCATCTCTTAGGAATTTGTACATCAATTATTTACAGTCAGACAAAATGTGTATGAATAGAGAAAATACAAGACAATATTTCCTTTCACAGGAATTGTCAACCACTTCAAGTCAAGTCAATTTTATTTATATAGCAAAAGATGAGTCCAGGTCCAAGCACCTACTGAGCAAGCTGAGGGCGACCGAGGCAAGGAAAACACCTTAATTGGTAGGAAGAAACCTTGGGAGGAGCCAAGACTCAGAAGGAGAACCCATCTCCTCTGGTTGACACCAGACAGCAACGATGAGGGGAAGGAAACAGTTTTCATATGTATCATCTATAGTGTCTATAGTTTGGAGCAACAGATCTAGCATATGCAGACAGTATGTAAAGTACAGGGAGATGGGCTAGCAGTAAACTTCAAACCAGAAGTTGGACTTCGGGATGTTCCTGCCAATTGGATGTGGGAAGACCAATAGAATCTCAGTTGATGGCATGTGGCTCAACCGAATGAGAGATACAAAGAGGCAGAGAGAGAGAGAGAGAGAGAGAGAGAGAGAGAGGTTGTCAGGGAATCTTAAGAAAGCTCTGCTCCTCATTGTGACCTTTGAAATGTGAGATACCAGAAAAAGCCTGCAACCTTTGATCTAAGTGACAGATCATAAACAACCAAGAGTTCACACATTGTGGCACAAGGCCATTCAGTGCCTTATAGGTTAATAGTATTATTGAAAAATCTATGCAGAATTTTTGCAGGGGGGGGGGGGGGGTGGGTGTGGTATAATATCCCTGAAATGGAACAAAGCTATCCTAGTGATATTATCTACATGAACTTCAAATAAAAGACTGGAGTTAATTTTTACCACAAGGTGTTTCACTTTTTAAAGGAATGAAACAGAATGGCCATCCAAAGTTGCATTATAATCAGACAGCTTTCTCTTATCTGCTATTGGTCCTAATATGAGAACTTCTGTATTTAATAAATGGACGATTCTAAGCAGTCTAATGTCCTCAATTACATTAAGTTGGTGTTTCACATCTGATTTTACTGAAACATATAACTCAACCAGTAGAGCTCCCTCTAAGAGAAAGACATTTAATAGTGTGCAAGGTCACAGAAAAACCCAGGGTAACTTCTAAGTAACTGACCTCTCACTCATTGGAGTCCACCATCAGGAGGTTACTGAACAACAATGGTTTGCTTGGCAGAATTGCATGGAGAACGGCGCTACAAGGCAAAACAAGGGACAAGTGGTGAAGGGCGGGGGCTGAACCTGAACGTGTGACAAGACAAACCCGTAACAAGACAGAACATGACACAGACATGTGACAGGCATGACCGGGAAACCGTTATTGCTGCACAAAGGGGTCACACTAGAAACTGAAGGCAACCATTTTTTTGCCACAATATATTCATTTGGTCACCCCTTGATAAATGAAAGATTTTTGTGATTTTGTAATTGAATTGTAATGTTAACGCAGTCTCTCGAGGACATGGAAAAAATACTACATATTTTCAGCAAACATTGATACACTGATCATACTTTTTATGCCATAAACTAAACAAAAATAAAAAATAAAAACATTGTAATGGCACTGTGCAAAGGTTTGGGCACCCTAAGAGTTCCAAAGTCTCATATTCTTTTAATAAGGTTTCAGACCTTAATCAGTTCATTAGATCTGATGCATGGCAACAGCTGTCATTAGTAAAATGTGTAAGCAGTGTAAGACTCTGAAAATGAAAGTTGTTGATGCTCACAATGCAGAAGAAGGCTAAAAGAAGATAGCAAAGCGTTTTGTCAGCTTGCAGTTTCCACAGTGAGAAATGTAATTAAGAGATGGCAGTTCTGTGGAGGTCAAGATGCAATCTGGAAGACCAAGAAAACTCTCAGAGAGAACTGCTTGTATGCTGGTCAGAAAGATAAATCAAAATCCCCATTTGACTGCAAAAAACCTGCAGGAAGATTTAGCAGACTCAAGTGTGGTGGTGCACAGGAAACATAGCACGGGTGGAGGGAAGAATGGATTCCACTAAATACCAAAAATTTCACAATATCTGTGTAAATATTATTTCATTTTGGGAAACTACTCCATTATTATGATAACTGCTCTAAACCTTGGATGAAGTGCTTTTAGATAAATACTAGTACTGACGGCTGAATTCTATCTTTTTTTATTTAAAGCTTCTGGTTTTCTGGTTGTTCTTACTGAGCACAGAGGACATGTTTGGTTTTAGTCATGACGTTTTCTTTTGTCTTCTTTACTTACAATGCTTTCACTTTCAGAGAGAAATGAATCACGAAAAAACAACTGTGCTAATCTGTAAAGTGTTTACTTTAAGTAGGAGTGGTAGTTCTACCAATATTGTGAAACACCTTTTGACATAAAATTGACTAACATTCCATGGAAGCTATGTATTTAACACTCCATGCAACAGTGCCACTGAATTCCCGAAGAGTAGCGTGTCCGTTCCAGAGGTTAAATATCATAACATTTGTGCCGCACATGCAGGCTTAGCCGATTTTTTTCTTTGACTAAGAAAACCTAGTTGACAGTAAATGCTGTACAAATATTCTCACATTACATTCATTTTATATGATAACAGACAACTTTCTTTTATAGCAGCTCAGAATTGTTCAGCAGTCAGTCTAAAGGATTCATTTGAAAAAAAAAACTAAACTGTCACAATTTATTTAAACACATTCTAAACCCTAAAACTCTAAAAATTATATCTCAAAGTTGAAAACGAGTGCCAGTAGTTTAGTATGATTCATATGATTCATCAACAATTCAGATCTGAGCCAGTAAAAAATGCAAACTTTCCATCAGTGCAGTTCTATAAATTATTTTTTATAAATAAATACCAGGTAATGTCTGGTGATGCCACATGGCTGCAACTCTTCAGCCAGAGATGAGTTTTGTTTCGATTGTAAATGGTTTCATACTAGTTGTTTTTTTTAACTTACCTGTATTATTATTTTCTTTTGCTTAATCAAGACAACATAACTACAGTTATATTAAACCCTAAATTCATTTGTCTTCCTAGTTATATTCTTTTCATAAAAAGAGCATTGTAATTAATTAGGCAGACAGTCTACACTGTATTCAGACTCACTGATTCCGACAGCTACACTGATGCATGTTGAAAAGCTGTGTAAGCTTTTTTTGTACAGAAAACTGAACAGTAATTGTTAAAAGACTCAATAAAGAATTGGACTGATGAGCTGAATTGATAAAATCATAACAATAAAGTATTAATGATTCCTATCCCTATCATGAGTGTGTTCTGTAGAAAACTTTTATTCCATTTCTTTCTTACACTCATTTTACACTTTACTTGGTTACCCTTTACTAAAGGTTAGTGACTTTGGTCACATAAGAAAGGTTTTCAGAATCAGCTGAGTATTTCTGAGGGGTACATTAAAATCACACTGCATGCTCAGCTATTAACAGGCTGTGATTCTGATGGCAGAAAAGTTAGAGCTCCCCCCCTCTTCAGTGCTATACACAATGCAAAACTGCTTGATATTACCTGCAGTTTAAGAAATTGGTCAGGAGTGATGGGCAGAGCAAAGTGACAGCTTTAAATTAAAGTTGTGCAGCATAATATTTTTAAAAATGTCGTCCATACCCCATGACATTTTGTTTTCTTAGGAAGGGTATGAAAAGTGTGGAAATCCCCTGCATGGCCTAGAACAATACATTTGTGTTTGTGTTCTGCCAGTTTGTGTGCTCATATGTGGGCAGGGCTACAGTATCATGAATGTGAATATTAAATAGCCAGACAGTTACATACCACTGGTTTACGAAAGGTGTTTTGCGATTGTAGATTTTTATTTGAAGGAAGCAGTCATGGTGTTTGAGGTTCTTGTCTGTTTTGTTTTCCTCTCTTTTCCTTTTTCAATGGAGAGTAAACATTGTTTTACATTCGATGACACCTTTAAAGCTGGACCATCTGATCTTACTAGGTTCGGCTTAGCATGTAAAAATTCCACTGCTGGCTTGAAACAGTTAGGACTGTAACAATATACTTGGCAGATACTCTGATCATGATTTTTTTTTTAATTATTAAAAAAATTAACATTCTTACACTATTTCAAACAATACTTGAATGATAATTTGCTAATTAGACTAGAACTTCATTTGGTCATTTGAACATTTTTGATGCATTGTCACATCTTCATAGTGCACATTGTTAGGTTTTTATATTTCCTTGTAATAATTATTTTTCAGTGGATTGTTACACCTCTAGCCAGTTACTAAACTGAGTTACTCAGTTACTCAGTAGCATATTTTTGTGAACCTGCTTAGACATGCCAGCCCTCTCCTTAGTTGCAGCTCTCTGGTGAACCAAAGCTTTTGACACAGGAACAGCATATCCTCAGGTTCACTCCATGCACACTACATCAAAAAGAGGGGAAAGCCAAGAGATATTCCAGTTACACCACAAAATACTATAATAACCACTCTATTATTTTGTGCCTGCATGCTCTACCCTGGCTGTTACTAATCTGATGAACGTTCTATATATCCAAGACAAATTGTTAACCTTATGTGTAAACCTCTAACAGATTAACTGATTGAACTCTTTCCTTCTCATGCTGTGTTTCTCAACCTTTTCCCCCAAGCAGATCTGAAATGTGAGTCACATGTCACCTACACACACGGAAATCCAGGACCACAAATATATCACACTGAAGACATTCAGCCTACTGTGAATGTGAATTCTTATCTGACTGTGAAGACTTCGCTATGCGCTCCACAGAGAGCATCTTTCGAATTTGCTTTAGAGGGATCTACAGCTGCTCCTGGAAACAATCAAGAGAGAAAAAGCAAAGAGTGAGTATCCCTTTAGCACATTTGTTCTGATCTCTTCACCTTCTATTAACAATGTTTTGACATTGGTTTAATGCTGAGTGATTTTATATGATATTTATATTATTTATATTTATATTAATCCTCAGTCTCACTTCTAAAGTAAACCAAGGGATATGAAGTGTTGGGTAATAGTTAGAGATGCTTAGATCATTACTGTAACTGGCATAGAGCAGCTGGAGTACAGCAGAATTCTGAAATGTAACTTAATGAAGACAAATCATCTATCTGTTCTTCTCATTAAATGTGTTCTTGAATGAATGGTTTACATGTTCTGAAAAGCATGTTAATTGGAAGCCTGATTAGCAGAGAGAGTCTTTTGTGTATATTGGGACTAATTAGGAATGTATTCAGAGATTTCCAAAACTTTGTGTGGACTAATGCAGTCTCTTAAATAGCTCTCAAGGCTGGAGGTATTTAGCAGCCATGCTTTTGAGACATCATGTGCCTTGTGTCTCATCAATCTGCCATTCATGATCAGGCGAAACTCAACATGAGGAGGCGATGGCATTGTTTCAAATGTCTTTAAAACTCGGCTGTGGAATCCATGTAAAAAATCTCTTTCAAAGGCAAAATATACAAAAATTAGGACACCCCATGAAATATTCAGTTCTTTATTAAGAAATGTTCACATATTCATGTCTAATCTTGTATTTATTTATCTCTGGAACAGAAAGTTATTCAAAAATTAACCTTGATTTATTCATTAAAACAAAAGATATCAACAAATGAGTATTCTAACTGAAGAATAAGTCAAGTCAATTTATTTATATAGAGCTTTTTACAACTGATGTTGTCACAGAGCAGCTTTACAGAGTTTATACTGTACAATCGAGGTCAGAGCCCCCATTGAGCAAGCCAAGTTAGGACACCCTACCTTCTATTAGCCAGTGTTACCCCCTTTGGCTGAAATAATTGCAGTGAGATGCTTCTTGTATGTAGCATCTAACAGTCTCTGACATCTTTCTGAAGAAAGTTTACCCCACTCCTCAATGCAGACTTCTTTAAGCTGTGAGATGTTTGAGGGGTTTCTCGCTTGTGCAGCCCATTTCAAGTCACCCCACAGCATCTCAATTAAGATCTGGTCTTTGATTCGGCCACTCCAAGACTCTGCATTTCTTAGCTTTTAGTCAGGCCTTGGTGGATTTATGGGTACGTTTGACAAATTTGATTTCAAAAGCCTTTCTCATAGGTATGCTACTGGTAATATTAACAGCCACAGGCCTATAAAAATATGAACATCAAACAAGCAGTCATGGTACTAATGATCCTTACAGTTCTTTTCTTATGAAGGTGAATGATGTGATAACTTTACATGCTTTACTTTATTGTTCTGTATAGTAATCTTGCAAAAGGTACATTACATAATTCTTAAATAAAATATTTATTTAATGTCTTTATTTTTGTATTTATACTCAAATAGTCTATTAGTACTTAAAAATATTCTGTTTGATCAGCCCAGAGATCATCACTCTGTACTTTGTGATAACAGATTGACATGTTTGTTTGTGCTGGAAATTGAACATGACCAGTTTGACCTGAATAATTAAGTGAAAGTTATTTTCACATGTAGAAACTTGTTTCTTTGTTCTCTCTCATCTTTTTTTGTAGTGCGCATGCTGCTGGTTCTCATTCCTCTCTTTGGTGTCCGTTCTGACACTCGGATGGGTGTATATATGTTTTGTGGCTTATAATGACCACAATGATCTCAACTGGTGAGGACAAAGTACTTTATGAAGGCGTTAGAAATAAACTAAATTGTGTATGGTGTAATTTGTTTAAAAATCACCTGAACAATTAACAATTCTTTTGTCCCGATAACTTTGTTTTGATAGGCAGGCTTTTCAAAAGCTCAGTCAATGGGTTAACTGGTACATGGGCATTGTCATCCTGTCTGCAATACTGGCCACATACTGTCTTCTGCTACTGGTGAGAGTGGAGAATAGATTGAAAAGTGTTATGTGTATTGCAATATTATAAGTATTATCAATAATATGTTTATTTATCATCATTTCTTTCAGTGTTTTTCAATGTTCCAGTTTGCCATTAAAGAACCTTTGGATTTACACTGGCTGCATAAGGTATTGCAAAAAAAAGTCATCATCATTTGATGTTTCTTCAACAGAAATATTGTTATACTTATGGTTCATTTTGATTTTGTATGTTTTATCTATAGCAGTGTTTACTCAAAATAAGAAAAGATTTATCTGTATCACTAGATTTAATATGTTTACATTTTTTATAATTTGGCTCTTACCCTATAGAATGCCAGTGGTTGTGCTGGGAGACAGATCAAAGAAATGCATGTACTGTCTAAGAGCTCTTCAAAGCTAGGGTGGGAAACTTGCTTTTGGACTTGGTTACTGAGTGTTGTTTTCTTTTCTTGTAGGTGTTGCTGTTTTTGGGTTTAGTTATAGTCCTGCTTGGCATAACTGTTTTATACACTAATTGGAGGGAAGAATGGAGCACTGTTGTTTTGTCGTTCCAGGTGGGGATATACACACCCCCAGACTCTTTAACATAATGTATATTTTAATGAAAAGGATATTGGATAAATGATGAATTACTGATTTAATTTATGTCTGACAGGCCACAGCTCCTTTTCTGCAACTGGGTGCAGTGGTGGCCTTGACCATGATCTGCTGGCTTGTGTTTCAGAGCTACCACAGATCTCAGAGAGCTGGTCAGTATTACGCTTGTATATATATCTGTTAAATATTGCATGCCAATGCCTTGTCAAATGGAATGTAATATGTCCTTTTTTAGTTTCAAAGGGCCTCATAATTGGAGCATTAGTGGCAGTTTCTGTTGTGGTTTACCTCAGTCCTCTACTGATTCGGTCTCCGTGCCTTACTGACACACTTCCCCCAAAACCTGCCCTTGTAGGACACCGTGGCGCACCTTTTGTAAGTGTTTTTTTATTTAGAGAGGTAATATTTTATTTAGTGTCAGGTCATTCTTGTGGATACAGTAACCTATTGTTTTACACCTGCATCTACCCTGAAAGATGATGCTTTCATTGGAGTGTGTCTGCACTGATGTTTAATGTTGGTTGTTACAGCATGATTTTTTAAAACCTCTGTCAGTCTGACAGATAGCACAGAATGAATCATCTGTGGTTATTGCATTTATGAAATTTGGCACCATGCCCAGACTGTACACCGTCGTAATTCTTTCAGTCAAAATGCTGTTTGAACCACAGGGATCTTCAGATTTAATAAGATGCATTCAATCAACTATGCTCATCACTGGGGCATGTAATCCTCCCTCAGCAATATTGTTAATACTGGTAGATAGACTGGCCTGACTTGTTAAGGGCTATCTAGAGATAGAAGTAACATGACAGATATTTAAGAAAAGATCAAATATAGTACATGTTTAAATGGATGAATCTCTTTTACACCATCTGATCAGTTGGCTCCAGAGAACACCATGATGTCTTTCAGGAAGAGTATGGAATGCAATGTCACAGCCTTTGAGACAGATGTACAGCTCAGGTGTGTTGGATCTTTTACAACAAACAAACAAACAAACAAGCAAACAAATCAACAACAACAACAACAATAATAAATACTTATTTATGTAAGGTTTTTTTCAGACTCTTGGCCACTATATAATATTCTTTACTTGGTATTCTGTGGACAGCAGAGGTAGAATTTCTTGATGCAGAGAATCATGTTTTCTTACTGTACATATGACAATCAACACTTTAAATCTCTTGAATCATTGAATCATGAATTGAAGAACAATTACTATCAGTAGTCTTTTCTTTTCTTTTTTAGCAAGGACATGGTGCCTTTCCTTATGCATGACGATAACCTCAAGAGGACCACAAATGTGTTCCCAAACTACATGAACAACAAGAGCAGTGAATTTACATGGAAAGAGTTGCAGATGTTAAATGCAGGAGGTTGGTTTCTGAAGGTAAAAGAATGATGAATATTTTTGCTTTGTTGTGCTACACCTTAGAATTTGATTCTAAATATTAAAATTAATTATTTGTTGTTCATGCAGACAGACCCATTTTGGTCAGTATCCTTGCTTTCAGAGAAAGAGAAGGTGCTTGCCTCCAACCAGAAAGTACCATCCCTGTCTGAACTCATACACCTTGCCAAAGAACACAACATCTCCATCATCTTTGATTTGAAGAATGTTCAAAACATCACTCCTATAGTGACCACCATCCTGAATTCTAACATCTCACAAGAATTGGTAGGTTGAATTAGTGGTTAGTAAGGAATTCTAAGGACTTTGCATTGTAAAGAGATTAAAAGAGCTTAAATGAATCAAAAATCACTTTTTAGACTTCCAAACGGTTTATATTTACTTCATAACATACTTATTCGCCATGGGGCACACTGGGTGGTGAATGTGCTTTTCACTGCCTTTGTCACTGGTAATGGCTTTAGATTTAAATGACAGTTAGCTGCCAGTGGTTGTGATTGGGCCTTTGAAATCCCTTCTTGCTGTGCATTTGAAATCATTCACTTATTCATATTGAGTACATGACACTGACCCAGATTTTGCTCTGTATTTTGTATTTTTACAGCTATGGTGGCTCCCTTCTCACCCTTTTAGAAAGCACGCTCAAGGATTCCGTCAGTTCTACAACACTGTGTCTGAAATGGAAGAGGATAATGGAAAAAATTTAAATATGCTGTACAGCAAGCTGAGTGCTGAGGATATTAGGTGTGTATGTTAGGCTTTTCCAACTTTCATCTGGCATGCAGAGACATGAATGGCTGGGTCCATGAAAGTTTACTCCAGAAGTATGGTAATTTTACACCTTAAGGCCAAATGTGACTCAGATAACATTAATAACAATGAATCTCTGCTCTGCTCAGGTGTTTAAAATGGATTGTTGATGTATGGGACAATAACTAATGATGATGTCAAATTACTACATGAAGTCTTTTGTGCTGCAAGCTTTATATGCTCTTGCCTTGAATGTTTTAAAAGTATTCATATTTGAATTGTACACCTCTGTAAATCTTTAGTGTCTGCTTTACAAGTCATTACATGTTTGAATACCACACAAATCCGCTTGACTTCACCAAGGACATATCTGCATTTAGAAAAACCTCCACATTAGTCTTGGTTTGAATTGGTCTAGTGCTTTGTGCATATGTGTTTAAAAATGCTTGTGTATGTTGCAGTAACTTGACAAGCAGAAATGTGACAGTCAACCTGTGGGGAGTTAATGAGCGCTGGCTATTCTCTTTACTGTGGTGTTCGGGTGCCAGCTCAGTGACCACTAACACCTGTCACATCCTCAAAGACATGTCTCAGCCTGACTGGCACCTGGTGAGTTTGTTGGTTAAATTTTTTTTATTTTTAAACTATAATTCTTTCAGATAAATGCTGATTGAGGTGTCTAGCTTTGCTGTTAAGTACAATATCTGCACTTTTAATATAATGGTATAACGGCATAATGGAATAAATGTACTAAATGGACAGTGTCACAGAAAAGCTACAATTAAACCCCTCAGTGGATAATTATTTTTAAAAACTATTTTTGGAAAGAAGATATTTGAAAGTAAAGAACCATCCTCACATTTAAAGAACATCCACATAATGTAAAGGTGGCTTTATTTTTTAATGTTTTCTATACAAGTACAGAGAGTAGTAACACACTTTTATTAAGGTTTTTCTCTTCTATTTCTCTTCTTTTTCTCTTTCTATTAAGGTCACTTTTTGGGAAGATTTCACAAAAGTAGCAATCAGAGTGAAAGAAGCTTTTTGAAGTTTGTAGGAACGACATTATTAAGCAACACTCAAACTGAAAATTCTCAGCTGCCAAAAGTCAGTACAGTTGGTTTGATAAAAATGAAACTGGAAACTATCATTGATAATGCCCCTAACCGGTCTGCCATGCAAGATTTCACATGTCACTCTCAGACTTATGATAAGGAAGTTAAGACAGAAGCCAGCAGCCTTTATTTGAAAAAAAGTGAATGAATAAAACTAAGGTAGTGGGAACAGCATAAGTAATATTGGTAATAATAATACTACACCACTGTCATCTCCATTCATACAGTTCATAGTAAACTGTTGAAATGTAACTATTAAAAATAAGCACCAGTATTTAGTGTTTCGTTCAGAGTTCCATAATCTTGATTCATTTGTTTAATTCTTATTAGTGAACTCTAGCTCAAGTCCTTTCTTATTTTGTTCTTAGCATTTATGGGATTTCTTGTCAGAGGATTATTTCAAGTTGTATTACATGCAATTTTATAATAGAGATCAAATGTTTTTGCAAACCTCCAAAACACAAATGCTTACATATAAAGTTTTTGCAGATGTAGCTAAATCATTATTAGATCACTTTTGAGCTCTGTACACACAGGGTTGTACATTCGTACTGTATTTGATGTGAATATGCTAATCTCTGAGCCACTCCTTTCTCTTTAACTTTTGATACTGATGATTTAGCTCGAGTTCAGGCTTACTGATGACTCTACATTGGGGACTAGTGATTGTAATAACTACAATCGAGTTAAAGTTTAAAACCGTTAACTTTATTGTCTTGGTGAAATTGTACAGCTCCATAAAAATGCACCTTTCATAGTTAGCAAATATAAGATTATAAATGTCGGAAGTGATCACAGCAATTGTCACTGCTACATCTTAGTTTTGTCTGTGAATGTGTATGAAAAACTGTGATCTTCTGTCATCAATCAGAGCTTGGGTTCACTTGTTTTATTTTTGAAATACTTTTTGCCAAGAGCCTGGATTTGTGCCTATACTATGTTTACGTTATATGAGAGAGGGACACATTAATTGTATTACAGCATTCTGTGCATATGAAAATGTATCATGTTTTTGAGACAAAAATGTATAACTTCTCTGTAATTTCAGCATGAAGAAAAACTGTAACTTGATTAAAAAAAACTCTGACTTTCATCGGAAGCTGAATAACTAGAATGAGATATTTTGCAGGTTCACAAAGGCTGTCCCATGTTAATGAATAGTTAAGGATTTGACATGATTTCCCCAAATGCCAAAATAACTTTAATGAGATCCTGCCAATTTATATTATAACTGTTGAAATTTACTTTAAAAAAATAAGCACAAAATTGAGACAAATCAAAACTTTTTGGGGATCAATTTTATAAAACTAGAAAAATAAACTATGAAACTCCAAGGTAACATGAAGCAATAAACACAGATCTATTAGAAAAGAGTTAAAACTGTATCAGAGAGAAGATTTTTCAACAGGACTATAACTCCATAACTTGGGTGTGTGTGTGTGTGTGTGTGTGTGTGTGTGTGTGTGTGTGTGTGTGTGTGTGTGTGTGTGTGTGTGTGTGT